>JAIZAY010001294.1:0-17195 GCA_029531755.1 Holothuria leucospilota | reverse complement strand
TGTAAAACAGGTACGTTCCATGTGGGGGCCAGAGGGTCAGGGGGGAGGTGGGCCGGCTCATACTTCAGTATAGTGCTACAGGCCTAAAGCTATGAAAGAACTGTTCAACTAATATTTCAGCGCGTTGTCGTCCTAATAATGTCACCAGGCATGGAGTGTAAACGGCGACTATACCCTCCTGTTTTTATACTTCAGTATAGCGCTATAAATCTATGAAAACTGAACATTGTTCAACTCTGAACTATGTCCGTGATTGGCCCGAAAGCGCAAGTGTATGGCCACCATGGTTCATTTATAGCGAGTGAAAATTTGGAAATGGGCCGGTTTATACTAGCCAGGCCTTCGTGTCATCCCCCCCCCCTCCCTCAGCATCCTACTCCAGGATGGCACACATGCACACATTAGCGGCTCGCCATAGGGGCACGGGGGGGGCACTTGCCCCCCCCCCCCCAAAAAAAAGTTTGCAAAGCATGGTCTTCAATTTTCAAAAATAAAATAATAAATAAAAAACATGTAATTCGAGATGGGTTAGGCCCTCCCTTTTCCTTAAGTGGGCTTAAATTAAAGGAGTGAATAACTTTCCAATGCAATGCGAAGGGTTAACATTAATAAAGTGCTTTCAAAACGCCATTTTTTCGGCGCGCTTCGCGCGCGTTTTCTCATTTGCGTGTTTGCTACTACCGTATATATACTTCACACATCACAAATGGACCTGCCGTTAGTGCGAGCTAAGGTAATCAAAACAAATGATCACGTTGTAATCTGATTAGCTTAGGCATGATAATGTCATTTACAGAGTGTAACGGTAATGCTGGAGTTAAATGCCCATAGTTTTGCAGACACTTCAGACCTTTCGTTGTCATTAGATACACAACCCATTAGCCGTGTTGATTATCATCCACGACTAAAAGCAGTTTTGCCAGGGTGTCACCTGGCCAGATTAGCATAGGTATCTGTCTACAAAAAGTTGTAACGGGCATGTAGTCTAAAAGTATTGTGTTTCCCACAGAAGGAGAGGTTTCCCTTCCCTTGTCCAAATTGACAGCGCCGTTAGCCCACGAGCGGTCTTATGACTGTCAAATGGCCTGTTATAAGCAAAATGTTCTCCACCTCTGTGCTGAAGTATATACCGTTTCAATTGATTTAAAATAAACACACCAAACAGTCAATCTAAGCTCAGTGTGATGAGACTTTTGACTAGTGGCCTACCTATTTGTATATAGGATGAGACGTCGTTCTGAGTTAGGGGAATTCCCCTCCCCCTGTAAAAAAATTCGTGTCGGAACGGTACTGAGATTCAAAATACTATAGTGCTATCATTTCATCGTTCTCAAGTGTCTTCATGCTCGAAATTTTCGTTAGTTTATGAAAACAATCCAGAAAACGAACATTTTATGGCTTCTTGGCAAAGCTGAAACATATTGTGGCACAATTAAAGAAACAATAAAATATTTAAAGGTGGGGCTCATTTTATACAAATGGATCAAGCCGCTTTGCCCATTTCACCTGGCTCTTACTCCACCCCTAGGGTAGTACGGTAGCGATCGGTTGATATGGTTGTATTTATTTTTAAAGTAGTCTTCTCATGACTAACTGCCTGAAATGGTTTGTGAAGAGCTTTTGAAAACTACATGGGGCATCGCTGTAATACATAATAATAACCATACTCCCATAGGCGTAGGAGGCAGGGGGCTGCAGCTCCCCCAACAAAATATTTTTGTGAAAATTCGGGCAATATTCTGAGAACTTTTCAGGCACATACTGAAAGAAAAATAATGTGATAATGTAGCTTAACGGAAGTCGATACTTTAAAAAAAAACTTCCTTGATAATTAAAACATAGTTCTGATTTGGATTGCACCAGTACCTATATATTCGGTATTAATTCACCAGTGTGTTTTTAATGGTTAAACTTATACATTATGATTATCAGTGGTGTATTTGAGGAGCCATTAGGCCATGCCCTCGTCACTGACGCCAATTTTTTTTTTTTTTTTTGTACCTAAACTAAAACACAAAATTTTACTTCAAAGGTAGCAAATGTGGCACCAGATTGCATGTATGGACACCTAATTTTTCAAAAAATTTTCAAAGGGGAGGGGGACACCCCCTCCCCTTAGACCCCTCCCCCAGGCCGGCGATCACACAACATAGTGCCTGCCCACCCCCATGAGAGAAATCTGGGCTATTCCCCCAGAATTATAACCAATATGGAATAGCTAGTAACGTGGCAAATTATTGTATGTAATTGGCATGCGGTGTGATAACGGATGCATGCCTATTTGATGTGTACATTAACATTTTGGACGCGCGCGGAGCGCGCGGAAATTTTTGTTTCCATTTTTCGGGCAGATCGTTACAGCCCCCCACCCCCCAAATCAACTTGGGCCCCTACGCCTATGCATACTCCTGTTGAGGCTATATTACTATCCGGAGCTGACCATTAATATTGCTGGGAGGGGTGTCTTCCGAACCTCCCTGAATACGGACTTGAGTTTGCCCCCCCAAACAAAATTTCTTAGAGCCGCCCATGCATGCACAGATGGGGAAGGAACGGTCCTCTCGGGTGTCAGCTATCTTCAGGCACGCCACTTGGTGCTCCTTTTGATTGTGTCATGAACTGTCTCTTTGGGATTTCGCCCAGGCTACGGCGAAATCCTAATGTCTTTCTGTTGGCACAAACCGTCTGGGCCACATGGTCGCCGTCGGGACCACATACTCTTAACGTGTCCATAAACTTATAGGTTCTCCGACGAAATTGGAAATATCCCCTACGGGGGGATGGGCGTCACTACCGGGGGTGTGTGTGGTGGGTGCTATACCCCCAGAAATTTTCAAAGTGTCGTCCGTTGGGAAAATTTTGTCGTCTGTCGGAAAGTGCTACTTTTTTTGCAATTCACTGTGTCAGAAAAAATCTTTTATTTGAGGCTACAGAAATGTCGGGAAATTTTATGATCACTATGTTTTACTTTAAAGGGAATCAGTGTTGGGTGGAAATATTGCTTTGGGTACATTAACCAGAGACCTAACCCTCCCAGATTTAACTGTATTGGAAAGCTATTGTGTTTGTCGGGAAATTATTATATATTGTTGGGAAAGTAATAAAAAATTAAGGGTTCTGTTTTAGTAGGTGATCTCCAATACACTATTCGGGAGCCATTGTCTTCGGGCCGGAGAAATCCAGGCTGTCGGGAAAAATAGAAGTACCGTATTGCATAATTGTAAGTAATGAAATAGACACCATGCTCTACACTGTGAAATAAAAGCCTTTTGAAGTGTGATGAAACTCAACCTGAATTACCTGACTGTTCGTCGGGGATGAGTTGCTGGTATTAGTGGTCAGGTGTGTCGAGTCGCAGTCGGTTAATCATACCCGCAACACATTGCTAAGTTGGATACTATTCAAGTCTTCTACTGTTTATTTAGTCACACAGGTGGTCGAGCACATTAAACCGTCGCCTGATTTTGCAAAGGCTTCTTTATTGGCCAATTAATTGAAAGATGAATCGCTTTTGGGTCGATGACAGCTGCACACCGCCACGACCTTACTAAACTAGGACAACACCTTTCCCCGACTTCATACGAATATCAAACATTTTGATATTTCAGATGTGGTCGAAGAAGACTGTCGGATCGCAATCCGGACCGACAGTCAGGTCGATAACAAATTTGACACACACCTAGCACCGCCTATTACGCGACTGAGATTAGCTGTTGCGTACCAGTCAGGTCGGTGCAGTATGCGCTGGTTTTCCACTTACTCAAATCGTGAGGAAGGGCGGGTTCGCTTTTGCTGTAAACGTGAAAGTGCGTAGACTTTGTATTCCGATGGTTGCGAAAGAGACTCGCTTTTTCCACTCCTTCTGTAGCTGCAGTGACTAAAACGTTTCCAAATGGCCTTTAAAGAACTATTCTTCGGCGCGCTTTTCGCGCATCCTCCATGTGGACTAGTTGTCCAATAATTCAAGAAGGAATGAGAGTGCATTGGATTATTGCGAAATCCCGTGCATCCTTCGTGATTCTAGCTTCCAACCCTCAAACCTGCTGCGTCATAAAGAAATCAATTGTCCGTTATTCCTAGCTACTATGAAAGGAAAGGGTAAGCTGCAATTTTTAAGGTCTATTTAGGGCGTATTCAGTGCTATTCGTACATAAATAAATTGCTGCGTAAAATGAAGGTAAACAACCAAAATGTCCGTAAAAGTGTTATTTTTCGGCGTGCTTCGCGCGCATTCATCTTCTGCTCTTGTTGTCCTTTTACAACTTTACATCGAACAAAGTATAATTATTGCAAAACTCCAGGCAGGAAGGCTACGACCCTCCACCCTCCCCACCACCAATCCCGCTGCATCTTAGGGGGTGTGAGGGTGTCACACCCCCAATATTTGGTCGCCGTCGGCAAATTTTCGGTCTGTCGACAAACAGGGGAGAGGGAAAGGAAAAGAAGAGGAAACGAGGAGAGGAGGAAAAAAAGAGAGAAGAAGGGAAAGGAAAGGGAAAGGAAGGGAGTGAAAGGGAAGAAGACGGAGAATGAAAAGAAAAAAGAGGAAGAGAGAACGGGAGCGCGTGGCCAGTCTGATATCGGCTATTTTGATTTTCGGTTCTTCATCTACTTGGCCCATTCAAGTTGAAGGCCCGTCGGCAAATTGATTATGCATGAGACGGCCGTATACGGCCGTATCAACGGCCGTCAGTGTAATTGGACGAGTGACTGAGTCCGTCGGCAACTCGGGGAAAGGGAAGTAAAGGCTTCCGTATGGGCGCACTATTTCGAGCCATATGACATTCTTGAAAAACCACTTTCTGCACATTATTTCCACTATATAATCACCATGGGGAACAGCACCCGATTACCCATGGAAAGGGTATTCTTAGCCCGTTTTCTAAACCCTAACCTTGACTTCAAACACATTTTGCAAACTCCTGAGGATCAGGTTTACCAATGGCGTAGCCAGGGGCCGGGGGGGGGGGCGAGTTGCCCCCTCTGGGAAAATCTTGGGGAAAATTTTGAAAGTGAATATATGGTGAAATTTGCGCATGATCTGGTAAAATTTTAAATTTCTCAACCAGTACACGTTACTTATTTAAAAGTATATACCACATTGGCACAACCAGTCCTCATATTAAGGTTTTCAGAGATGGAATGATGACACCATGCTTATAGCTGTACTAGTTATGTTTTGCTATCTGTTTTATACAGCATGGGATCTCTGGACCTCTGACAAGGGACTCTGTCCTTTTACTGTATACTTCCAATGTTTCTTGATAATTAAAGCAGTAGCATTGAGGTATATTCAGTTTGTTAGAATGGGTCAGTGGTCAAGTGCTATACTCTGATACTAGGGCAGGTCCTCGTAAAATTTGGACTGATTGTGGTGAATTTGGTGAACTGATGAAGGGAAAGGCGTACCAGGGTTCACTTAATTACTGTACTTCACCCATTGTGATTCTGAACTACCAGTAGGACTCAAGAAAAATTCACCAAGACTAGCAAGATAAAAAAGCTTCCTAAAAAATAGGAATTCTTGGTGATGTATCAATTTACATTTAGCACCAAATGTGGTACCATTTTGCATCTAGCCCAACTTACATTTTCCAAAAGGGAGGGGGACACCTCAGAATGATGACATCCTTCTTATTATCAAAGGTTTGATTAGAGTGTTGCAGGAACCCCCCTTCCCTTAGACCCCTCCCCCAGGACGGCAATCAGTCACACCAGCCAGGTCAGAGGAAAGCCCCCGGACAAAATTTGGACCTGTGGAGAACCCTGATTATTAGGAAGCAGATCACTAATTGGGAGGAGGGGGATCTGACAAAAAACCTGGCTACGCCACTGCGGTTTACCTACAAACGTCCTGGGGGAAAATGCGTTCCGCGCGTGTCTCCCCTTCACTTCAGTCTTAGGCTTTTAACTTTTGAACACCAATGAAACAGATACAGAATTCATCCTGGCGTTCAAAGCATACTTTGAACGCTTGTGTTAAGATTCTGAACACTTTTTCTCCCCTTTTAAAAGCCGGACACCTATTTGAACACTTACGGTATTTGAACGCCTGGCGCGTCTAGTGTTCAAATACTGAACGCATAGTGTTCCAGTTCTGAACGACAGGTTCAACTCCTGAAGTATATAGTGGCACGACGGGAGGAATAGCCTAACATATTAGAATTATCCGGAATCTCAAAATATACCTATCCTGCATGAGACTTAATTTTTTATCCAGAGATTATGCTAAAACCTCAGAGCTTCGGGGTCTAAGGGGTAGTTTGTCCAGTGGTGTACGATACTTAGCACCCTGCAGGCAGATCCCTTCTTGTCACCCAGTGCCGCTCTGATGGAGGGGGCCCAAGAGAAGGGGCCTAAGGGATGGGCGTGACATTTATGTAGGGTACCTTTTGTGCAAATTGATGCCGTCTTTGGCAATGTGCTTAGAAATTCTTCTTATTCAGTGTCTTTTTTCTGTTTTGGAAGGGAGATGGCAGTCTAACGACCGAGGTGACACACCTACTCTTTGAGAAGATTTTGTTTATGTAAGATGGCTAAGATGCAAATTGGTGCCCTCTTTGGGAAAGCTTTGAACTGTATATACTGTTTAGAAATTCTCCCTTTTTAGTACCTTTTCTGTTTTCTCTTTGGCTGGGTGTAAGGAAGGGGTGTTGTCTAAACTCTCCGATGATGATTGTATTTGTAGGCTGTGGAGCCACCTGCTGAAACCGAGTTCCTATCTTGATACATACGTTTGGCTAAGAGGAACTCGATTCCAATAGGCGACTTCGCAGTGTACAATAATCTGCAACACTCTAATCAGGGGCGGATTTAGGGGGGGGGGGCCCAGGGGGCCCGGGCCCCCCCTTCCAAAAATTTTTGAAGTTTTTTTCAACTTCATAAAACAAAAGACTAGGCCCTATTCCAATTAAATAGGCCTTTGTGATGTGTCAGACTGAAATTCAAATTTGTTCATTATTTAAATTTCTACCTCTGAAAATAAGTCTTATGTTAATAATTCTGTTAACTGACCTCCGGCTGATAACATTTTGGCTTATAGTGGTCACAGTAACTTTTTCCGGGCATTGCAAGGGGTTACCCATGAGCGATGTATTGGATTGCTAACTTCAGTCTATTACCGGCCGGGCCCACAGCATTGGGAACACTGCTTCTACTTTCAAGGGAATTTCAGAATTCTTTAATATTTAGAGGAATATTTTCAACAACCTTAGGCTTTCATCTATAACTTGCTGCAACATTAGCGTCTTCTTTAAGCTTTGTAATTTACTTTAATGAAATGTTCTTCGAATTTAGGGTAATATAAGGGAAAAGAAGACTTCAATTTGGGAAACTGCCATCCTAATATGTGGACAACAAAGGCTACTCTCCTCTTTCATCCAACCAAAATTTAAATTTCACTAAATTATGAGCATTTTCCAGCCATATATGATCAGTTTCAAAAATATACTAAAGACATCACCATTTTGCATCTAAGCAATCTTAAATTAACAAAAATTTTCTCAAAGGGGAGGGGACACCCCTCCCCTTAGACCCCACCTCAGAGAAGCATGTTTCACCCAACCAAAATTTTAAATTTCACTAAATTATGAGCATTTTCCAGCCATATATGATCAGTTTCAAAAATATACTAAAGACATCACCATTTTGCATCTAAGCAATCTTAAATTAACAAAAATTTTCTTAAAGGGGAGGGGACACCCCTCCCCTTAGACCCCTCCTCAGAAAAGCATCTTCCACCCAACCAAAAATTAAAATTGACTGAATTATGAACACTTTCCAGCCATGTATGATCAGTTAAAAAAATATACCAAAGACATCACCATTTTGCATCTGAGCAACCTTAAATTAACAAAAATTTCTCAAAGGGCCCTTCAACCCCTCCCCCAGGACGGCGATCACTCATCACATACTTTACCCCCTATCAAATTACCCTGGCACCACCCCTGGTGCACCGCCTCCTCCTTAGATCCCTCCCCCAGATCAGACTTTTATACGAACCACTATGACCTGGGCCCCCCCTTCTGCCAAATCCTGGATCCGCCACTGCTAATCACACCTTTGATAATAAGAAGGATGTCATCATTCTGAACAGGACGAGCAAATGCTTTGAAAGAGGTTTAGAAAGGTCATTCACATTGCAAGTGAGCCCCAAGTCTTAATCGAGGAGGGGGTCTCAGACATAACCTCGCGGGCGCCTCCAGTTCCGCGTTAAAAGGAAACTTCCGAAGAAGCTTGGTTCAACTGAATTACCGTACGTGATCCTCCTTCACGGTTCGATGACCAATTGTAGCAGTATGATCAGTTGGCCTGCTAGGTAGCGAAAATTTCCCACAGGCTATGGCCCTTGTGAATTTAGACTCATATGGTTCCTTAATATGTTTGGGTGATTCAAGCATTAGCGGCTCGCCATAGGGGCACGGGGGGCACTTGCCCCCCCCCCCCCACAAAAAAAAGTTTTAACTTGCAAAGCATGGTCTTCAATTTTCCAGAAAAATAATAAATAGGCCTAAATAAAACAAAACATGTAATTCGAGATGGGTTATGCCCTCCCTTTTCCTTGACTCGGTTTAATATTAACGAAGTGAATAACTTTCCAATGCAATGTCGCGAAGGTTAAACATTGATAAAGTGCTTTCAAAACGACACTTTTTTCGGCGCGCTTCGCGCACGTTTTCTCAGTTGCTTGTTTGCTACTATATATACTTCCGACATCACCAATGGACCTACTATTTGTGCAAGCTACGGTTATCAAAACAAATGATCACGCTATGATTTTTGTAATCTGATTAGCTTAGCCATCATAATGTCATTTACAGAGGGTAACGGTAATGCTGGAGTTAAATGCCCATAGCTTGGCACACACTTCAGAGCTTTCGGGGTCATTCGATACACAACCCTTTAGCCGTGTTGATTATCATCCACGACTAAAAGCAGTTTTGCCCGGGTGTCACCTGGCCGATTAGCATAGCTATCTGTCTACAAAAAGTTGTAATGTGCATGTAGCCTAAACGTATTGTGTTTCCCATAGAAGAAGAGATTTCCCTTCCCTTGCCTAAATTGACAGCGCCTTTCGTTGGCCCACAAACGGTCTTATGACTGTCAAATGGCATTTTATAAGCAAAAGGTTCTCCACTTCTGCGCTAAAGTATACCGTTTCAGTTAATTTAAAATAAAGACACCAGAAAGTCAATCTAAGTTCAGTGTAGTGAGACTTTCTGGCCTAGCTATTTGTTTATAGGATGAGAAAGCGTTCTGAGTTAGGGAATTCCCCTCTCCCTTTAAAAAATTTCGTTTCGGAACGGTACTGAGATCCAAAATAGTGCTATCATTTCATCGTTTTCAAGCCTCTTCAGTCCTCGAAATTTTTGTCAGTTTAAGAAAACAGTCCAGAAAACCAACATTTTATGGTTTCTTGGCAAAGCTGAAACACATTGGTGACACAATGAAAAAAAAAAATATTTAAAGGTGGGGCTCATTTTATACAAATGGATCAAGACGCTTTGCCCATTTCACCTGCCTCTTACTCCCCCCTTCTATGGAGTAGCAATCGGCTGATATGGTTGTATTTATTTTCATAGGCGTAGGAAGCGGGCTAAAGCCCCCCAGTGAAAAATGTGAGGGGGCTGAAGTATGCTTCCGCCCCCCAAGATCCAAGGGCGAAAACCCCTTATTTGTCTCTTCTGTAAGAAATGCCAAAAAATTGCTGAAATTTTCCTTAAAGTTTGTCCAAAATGTTGCACCAAATTGCATTGGAGGACCCTCAAATACTCAAAAATTTTCCAGAAGGGAGGAAGACCCCTCCCCTTAGATCCCTCCAGGACAGTGATCCGAAACAAGGTTCAGCCCCCCCCGTCTCGAAAAGGTACCTATGCCTATGTTCATTTTTAAAGTAGTCAGCTCATGACGACTGCCTGAAATGATTTTTGCAGAGCTCTTGAAGACTATATAAGGCATCGCTGTAATACATTATAATAACCAATCTCCTATTGTACTATCCGAAGCTGACCATTAATATTGCCGGGGGGTCTTCCAAACCTCCCTGAACAGGGGCGGATCCAAGGGGGTTTTTAGGGGTTTAAACCCCCCTTTGATTTTCGAGGATTTTTTTTTCATTTTGTATAATATATTGTTTATTTTCCCCGGTATGTTCTGAAGGTTATTTTCAGTTACAACAATGCAATTAACATGCCATAATTATAAGTTTGCTGACAGCGTATATTTCCTTCTATCGTCCCGATTCTCTCTCATTCAAAATCCTTATAGAGTCAGTGAGTCCTTCAAGAGGAGGTCCAGCTCTAATCTTGGTTCCCATATGCAATGAAATCGCATTCAGTAATGCCTAACTCTGTTTTAAAAAAATGGGAACGCGACTCCAGCTTTTCGCTTGTACTCTCGCTGAAAAATTCAAATATTGTGTTGACTGAAAGTGGTTGTCGTTGAATTGGAATCACTTAATATAATCAGAAATCGAGAAGGCTAATCATACTTTGGACATGCGTTGGATGTAAAGACGTTCAGGGAAAATAGACTGTTCAGTTGGAACATACATCTAAAGAAGTTACCATTGTTCTGGAAGGTATTATAATTCAAAATTCGCTTATATACTGACTCCCTTTCATTTGCTACACAAGATATATTCCTTTTGTATCCAAGAGTACGTTATGACCAAGATCACGTTTAAACATTATTCCATGCAAAAGAGTGGGTGTTTGCCTGGAGTTTCTTGCACATGGGAAGTGCCAGTAACCTATAGGCGGTATTTTAGCATATTTTCCTTCGTGCCTCTAGACGGCATGGTTGTATGTACAACAAGAGAGGGTATCAAAAAACGTAATGTTTCCATGGAAATGACAAACATACAAAGCATGAAACATGAAGATGTCCTAAGTATAGATTGTAAGGTCTGAGACTGGTCAATTGTTCTTGGTTCACGCCGCGCAGTGATGGCGTCAGGTGGGGGACAGGGGGAAGTTTTACAATTTTTTACAGTCGGGGAGTCTTAGTCGATACGGTAAAGTGTGTAGTCCCCAACGACGACAAGTCGCTCCGACGGTTTACCTGATTTTTGCTCATATGGAAACGTTTACGGCCATTTGTCTCATAAGAGACCGAACCGCACACACAGAGCACAGGATTACGTGCAATCAATGACACTGGCAAAGCGTTTGTTTATTCACAACCTCAGCTTTCTCGATAATGGACGATTTCTTTTTTTAGCAGGGCGTTAAGAGTGTTTTACAAAACATCGTAATTTAGTTTAATTTCAAAAACGGCAATTTTCGGCAGGAAAATTATAAACTACTGAGTCCACATTAATATTACACTGTATAGGCTACCGCTAACGTATGTACTGCGTACGTGAATGCTATACAAGCAACACCAATTTCCCTACGAGAGAGTGCTGTCGCCCTGATCAGTAGTCACGTGATCTTTGTTTACATCAGAAACCAGGCCCGAAGCCTTTCTTAGGCGATCTCTGAATGGATGCGAGTAACGAAAGTGCACAGTCCGATGAAAGTAAGGAACCAATCAAGATGGTTTTTACATAATTTGAAAGCTTATGAGTTTCACAACAAGCTTTCATTTGCCCCATTGTAATCGGGTTCGAAATGACTGAGTGAGGGCGTGTTGAACAATTGCTGCATTCTGAAGTTGATGTTTTGGTGCCATTTTCACGTACCAAACTGCAAGTTTTTTTATTTTTTAAACGCCTAGTCCGACGTGCACATTACTCATAGTTCACTTTTGTTAGCATCCTTGGTTAGATAAATGTTTAAATTTATTAAAACTAGGCGCCCCGAAGGAAAATAGGATAAAGAAATAGGAAAACTGAACGATTGTTATGGATAATGACAACCCACTTCTGCACTAAAGGGTCGCCGTAAAGGGCAGATTAGCAAAAGAGACAACGTTTCCATATGTCAAGAGCTGTGGCGCCGGCACCGGGGGCATTGGGGGACGCGTGCCCCCCAATCGATTTCAGATTTTTTTTTTTTTGAGAATTTTAAAATGATCTCAAGAGGCGTTTAAGCTATAGATTTCCGTAGGGGGTAAGGTGAGATGTGTTTTCAGCCGAGTGATGGATCTGTGGTTATGATTTTCAATCACAAATGTTTCTCAATCTATCAGAATTATCCCCAATCTTTCGCAAACTATCAAAATTTTCGCGCGCTTCGCGCGCTCCAAACCTTACCTCAGTGATATCCTTATTGTCAATAATTTCCGGTAGCAACTCCCGTAGAAGCACAGTTGAAGGCTGTTTACGAATTTTCAGTAAAAGATTGGCTTTGTGATTGGCATATAGGTTTGTTGAGGAATTGAAAGTGTTTCGATGCAGAGGATCATGAATGCAGGTTTTGTCATTGTAATCTTATTTAATGAAAAATTCCGGCGCGCTTCGCGCGCATTCGTCACGGTTTGCACCCCGTCTTATGGCCATTATTAAGGTTATAATACATGCAACTATTCTGATCACACTTTTCCGAGAAACATAAGTACATTTCCAACCTCTGTAGGCCTATGGGATCTTTCAGTCTAATTTGTAGCATGATCTGGAAGGTTGAAAGTACGTATTTGCCGTCGGTTATACATTTTTTCAAATGCAGCCATTACCGGTAGGCCTATAGATGGCGATTGTTAATACACTCACGACGAAAAAGCATTTTGAAATGCGCTTTTTAATCCTACACCCCTTTTGCTATACCTAGAAGGCGTTCGTCTGGGTTTTCGTTCAAACTTAGTGAACATACGACAGTTGCAAAGTGCTCGGCATCATACTCTATAGTATCATTTGAATGTCAGGTAATAAGCATCATGTCAGTGCCCCATTTTATATAATTAATCCAGAGCTTCCAGGAGGCACTATACAGCTGCCTGCAAGCCTTAGAAATACCCTTTCGTAATACACAATGAAGCAAAGGAAAATTTTCGTAACAGTCCAAGAATGTTTCCGTGGACTCAACGCACGTATTATTAAGTAAAAACTTTCCCCGAATAGAAGGCATTAATTAAAGCAGCCAAAAGTGGGACTTCAGGAGGTTTGCTGACAACATACCATTCTGTTGGACAACATACTCTCCTCTTTCACCTTACCAAAAATTAGAATTCACTAATATTGGACGTCATCTGTGTCATTTGGACGTCATCTGTGGTGCCCTCCCCCCCCCATCACCAAATCCTGGCAGCGCCACTGCTCAAGAGGACAATTTCCCTTAAAAAACCCCAAAATTTTCGGCGCGCTAGGCGCGCGGTAGAGTCACTCCAGTTTCTTCAGTACTTCCATTCTACATTGCTAGATAGCACAAGACCTGTCAAACTTAACAAGCAACATGTAGGTAGAGTACACAGTTTATGTAGAGGTCGTTAATTCCATCCCATATCGCAAAGTCTACTTGCTGTTGTCTTGTGTGTGTCATGCGGTACGGTCAGTTGGTGAGCGTCTCAAGGAGAAAAGTTTGGGTATTTCATAGGGTAGTTCAGGTGGTTTCGATAAAATGTATGTTATCCCTGATATGGTCTACAACCCCTACAGTTTTTCTTTTTTCTTTTTGTTCTTAATGATTAGGCTTCATATATTTTTTGTGTAAAACCCCCCCCCCCCCCAAAAAAAAAAAAAAAAAAAATCGCGCGCTTTGCAATTTTACGTTTCAGATTCAAAAGTACACTATCAGTGCGCAACTCGGCTCATGAAGTATTCAGTGATATTATGCAAAATATGCCCCGCAATGACTTGGGATATTTAGGCTCCCTCATATCCCCTCCTTATCACCCCCTCGACATAGGGGCTGTCGGAACTTCGGGTCACTGCATGATCCGGCCCCCTGTCGGGAAAATGCTTCGCTACCGACCTTGTCGGTTTACTTATTTTGGCTTTCAAAAGGGTCATTTCTGCGATAAAATCCAAAATTTTCGGTCCACTTTGCCCAATCTTCCTCAGTTCCGTTACTAATAGCTAAATATGGTACAAACCCTTTCCACCTTTTCAAGTAACATAATATAAGTAGAATACATGGATTTATGTAAATGTCGGTCATTTCATCTTATTTTGCTAAACCGAGTTAATGTTCTCTTGTGTCTGTCGTGCGGTACTGCTAGTGACTCGAGGAGGGAAGTTCAGCGTAGGTTATGCCCGATATGGCCCAAATGCCTTGACAATTGACCCATATATAAGCTTCAAATAAGTACAGATTCTTTTTAGTGTAGGCCTATCCAAAAAATTTCGCGCGCTTCGCGCGCTTTGAAATTTCACAGTTTAGATTCTAGGAAAAACTATAAATCAGGGCGGAAATATATAGGCCTATCTCTAGTATATACAAATATTATGAAATATATGCCCCGCAATGTCATAATCTAATACACAAGATTTCTTTAAATCCTTCCTCACCAATTCCTCGACAACAGTCATGGCTGTCGTGGCTTCGGGTCGCTGGCCCGCCGTCGGGGAGTCTGCCCTCCCCTCAGACAAATCCTGGCACCACCCCTGGCGCCGGGCCAACCGATGGTCGCGCTCCGCTTAGATAACGAGACAACCAAAAATCCCATGCATGCGATTAAGCCTACCAGTTTAATTTTAAGGCCCCATGCCAAACTACTTTCAGAAGATTTCGAAAAGAGAAACCAAGATTTCTTTATTGAGCACAAGCGAGCAACTTTGAGTGAGTCACTGTGAGTGCCTAGAGAGAGCACAACAAATGACTGAATGCTCCGAACTCCTGACGCCCAAGATCGTTATCGGGCTGTATAGCATGCATCTCTCACAAGGAGGGAGACAACTTTCTGACAGGACATTTATCATAAAATTTCTGACACAGGGAATTTCAATGAAAGCTTGTTTTTATACGGATCAAAGAGCCTAGGAAACGCGTGGGAAATGCCATTTCCTGCAATCTGGGGGTCTTCTAGACCAAAAATTTTCTCTGTACGCTTCGCGCCAACTCATGGTGGCGCTCCGCTTAGATAGTAACTATATCGCAAACCCCCCCCCTTTAGTCAAAACCTGCATCCGCCCCTGCTGAATACGGACTTGAGTTTGCCCCCCCCCCCAACAGAATTTCGTAGAGCCGCCCATGGGCTTCACACTGTAGCCTACGCATGAAAGGGTACGATATGCTTCGCGATATACTTGACTGTTCACACGAAAACAAGTGTGGCGCCAGACAGGGCCGCCATTCCCCCCCCCCCCCCCCCGTCGGGAAAGGCTGGCCCATCAGGGACATATTCCATTTTCGTCGGGGAGCCTTAATCCATTCGATAAAATATGTAATCCCACTAACCTTCAGTCGCTCCGACGATCTGCTAGATTTTGCTCATATAGTCTAAGGGCATATTCTTCAAAAAAGACCAAATTTTCAAATTTTTCTTTGAAAGACCCAAATGTCTCAAATTTTCTTCCACATAAAAAACCAAATTTTTCTAAATTTCTTCAATAAAACTCCCGAATTTTCAAATTTTTGTGTAAAAAAAGCCAAAAATTTTTGGGGCGAGCTCCGCGCACCGAAAATTTTGAGTTCCTCACCCTTTCGTCAACTCGTCGCCTTTGTGGGGGCTTTGGGTTGCTGGTCCCCCGGCCCGCAGGAAGCTTGATCCCCTGTCGATCAAATCCTGGTGCCACCCTTGCACGAAAATATTGCTCGGCGATTGATTCAAAGCTCACTACGCATCGTTTCCCGTTGCGTAGTGAACCGCCGAGCCCAAGTTGGGCCTTGACCATACGGTAGTTATCAATGTCCTTGACACTGTTTAAACTACGTAATCTGCTATATTTATCCAGAAACGTAGTAAGTACACTGAACGCATAAGAAAGTGGTTGGTGGTAACACGTCTCCTTTCACAAATTTCGTTAGTTCAATGACGAAAGTCTGATCATCATGGATGGTCGCTGCTACAGATGTGCAAGCAAATTTGGCATGTTCAAAAAGGAGGTGAAGTGATTGAAACTCAAAACTTCATGTTATGATTCTAACATAGCTACCAGTGGTACACGTACTAGTTCTGCGATTTGCAGTTATACTGCAAAACACGATGACTGTAGTAGGAAACAGGCTGTCAAACGTGATTTGAAGTTCAGATTAGGGTGATTGTTTCTACTGTTGCATCAAAGAGAAAGGTTTAAAACCCGTCAAACTGATTTTTGTTCCTTGTTTAAAAAAAGGCCTTCTTTGCTTCTCTTTCATTACATAAGCTTTCTGTTCTGTGTAGAATTGTAGACCTTATGCCAAATAGAAAGAGGGTCGCTTCAAAACTGCATTCTGGGAATGATTATTCCATGATCAGACGGCAGAAGTAGATCGTTACCATGGAGAAGGTTGATTGTCACAATGTTCAAGCTGGCCATTTTGGAATTATCCTTCCTGTGGTGCTTCACGATCTGCTATTTGGCATAATTGGACTATGCCATCCCTGAAGTAGGCCTTGGAATATAGGCCTAGGGCATAGAAGTCATTCTTGGTGACCATGGCAGTATTTAGTACTTACCATATTCTGCAGTTTGATGACCTTATGTTAGGGCTCCCAATATTATGACAGCAATATATGCCATTGGAAGTAGCATATGCATGCATTTAACACTATGTGGAGATCAGATATAGGTAACTCATTACATGTCCAGTGCTAATTTTCCCATTCCTTTTACTTTTAATTGGAAGCGTGATGCAGTCACTGAGTATTACCCGACTTTTACTCACTCTTATCATTTAACAGGGCTGTAAGCATCTTTCTGTTGCATTTAAGAAGACCCACTGCATATGTAAAGGTTGTATGAAATTTGAAGTACAGTACCACTGATATTTTGTAAAAGATTTTAAATGTCTTAAAATACCTAAATTCAAGTTACACTATCTTCTTATCTTACTTTTGTAAGAGGTTGTTCTTTTTTTTCCTTTCTTATTGTTTTTATGACTTGGCAAAAAGTACACTCCTGTTTTGGCCTCCACCTTCCCAGATATTTCTCTGAAAAATGATTGCAGTCAAAAAATTATTATAAATTAGTTATATTTTGAAAAAGTGCACATGTATATCTGTGATCCTCTAGCTTGCTTCCCCCTCCCTGCTACTGTAAGTTCATTTTATGAAAATAGTGAAGAAAATGAATGATCTCCTAGCAGCTGAGTCTTAGTACAAAATATGTTGATACTGTAGCACCAATAACTTGAAGAAATTGAAAATATGCTGAAAAGTGTGATTTTTACCAAAAC
>JAIZAY010000564.1:0-38999 GCA_029531755.1 Holothuria leucospilota | reverse complement strand
AAAATTTCGGCCCGTTTTTTTTTTTTTTGGAAAGCCAGCACTGGTTCAAAAAAGGGCCCCTTACTATTTCATAAACTTTAAAAAATTTTTCCCCTTAAAAATGTGAAAAAACATTTTTTAAAGGGTCTTTTTTAAATTTTTGGGGAAAAAAAAAGCATAAGTATTGGGGAAAACCCAAAAAATTTGCCAAAAATTTTTTTCTTTTAATTAAAAACTTTTTTTTAAATCTCTAAGGGGTTAGGGGGTTTTTAAAAATTTTTACCCTAAAAAACTTTTTTAATTTTTTTGGGGGGGCCCCAAAACCTTTCCTTTTAAAACTTTTTAAAATTCGCCAATGGAAAAAAAAGGGACCACCAAAATTTTTTACAGGAAAGCCCCCGGGTATCCCCCTTACCCCTGGGGGGCCAAAATTTTGGGATTTTGGGGACCCCCCGCCCAACCCGGGGGTTTTTTGGAAGGGGAAAAAAGTTTTTGGAAAAAGGGGGTTAAAGACCCCAAAATTTTACATGGGTTTTTGGGTTTTGGGGGGCTTTCTCCGTGAGGGGGACTTTTTGGGGGGGGGGGACCTTTTCCTTTATTTGGGGAATCCCGCCCCGAATAAATTTAAAGGGTAGGGAATTTTTTTTCCGAACTTTTTTGTTTTGAATTTTAAAAAAAGGGGGGCTGGGCCTAAAAAAAATTTTTAAAAAGGGGTTTAGGGGAAAGGGAAATTTTTTCCGGGGAAAAGAAAAAAAAAAAAATTTTTTACTTAAAATTTCGATTTTTGGGTTTTAGGAAAATTTGGGGCCCTTTTCTTAAATTTAAAAAAATAAAAGGGTTTTTCTTGGGGGTATAAAATTACTTCCAACAATTCCCCCTTTTTTTTTACAAAAAAAAGTTTTTCCAAAAAACAGGGGGAAAAAACAAGGACAAAAGGGAAATTTTTCGCTCCCCAAAAAAAAAATTTCCCCAAACTTTTTCCCTTTAAGGGAGGGGGAAATGCAATTTAAAAAAAAAGTTTTTTTCCCCCTTTTTCCAAATAACCCTTTTGGGGGGTTTGGGTTCGTCCCATGAAAAAAGGGGGTAGAATTGGGGGTTTTTAATGAAAAAAAAATTTTTTTTGGGGGTTTGGGAAAAGACAGCCGAAAAAATTTTTGCCAAAAAACCCCCCGGGCAGGGGGATTTGGGGGTGTTTTTTAATTTTTTTACCCTTAACCAACCCCCCAAAACCCCCCAAACTCCCCCAAATGGTAAAGGGGGGTTTTTGTTGGGGACCCCCTTTTTAAATCAAATATTTTAAAAAACAATTTTTGAAAATTTTTTCCCCCAAATTTTTAATAAAAGGGCCCAAAGGGCCGGGCCAAATCCCCCCCTTGGGGGGTTAAAAACGGGGGGAAAAAAGGGGGGAAAATTTTTTAAAAAAACCCTTTGGCCCAAAGTTTTTTTCCAATTTTTTTGGATAATTTTAAACCCGTACACGGGGGGAAGGGGGGAAACCCCCTGAATGGGGGGAAAAAAATTTTTCAAAAATTTCCCGAAACCCGGGAATTTTTTTTGGGGGAAAAATTTTTAATTTAAATTTAAAAAGGGGAACCTTTAAACCCTTAAAAGTTTTTTTTTTTAAATAAAATTTTTTTTGTCCCAAAATTTTTAGGAAAAATTTTTAAAGGGGCTCAAAAAACGGGGAACATTTCCCCAAATTTTTTCAAAAAAAAAAAAAAAAAAACCCCCAAAGGGGGGAAAATTTTTTTACCCCAAAAAAATTGATGAAAGCCCCCTTTTTTTTTTTTTTTTTTGGGAACATTTTGGTTTTTTAAAAAAAATTTTTCCCTTTTGGTTTTGAATTTGGTTTTGAAAAAACCAACAATTTCCCCTTTGGCCCAATTTTTTTTTTGGGGGAAAAAAAAAAACCCCCCAAAAAAATTTTTTTTTTTCAGTTTTTTTTTTTTGGGGTTTTCCATTTTTTTAAAACCAAAACAGGTTTAAAAAACCAAAAGGGGTTTTTTAAAAAAAAGAAAGGGAAATAGTTTTGGGCCCCCCCCCTGGGGAAGGGGCCCCCCCAAAAAAAAAAAAATTTTTTAAAATAAATTTTTTCCCCCCCTTTTAAAAAAAACCGGAAAGGGTTTCCCCCCCCCCCGGCGATTAAAACTAGCTATTAAGCAGTGGCGTAGCTACGGGGGGGGGGGGCAGGGAGGGTAATTGCCCCTGGCTCTGGAAAATGAAAAATACTCAAGAGGACAATTTCTCTAAAGGAACCCCAAATTTTCGGCGCGCTAGGCGCGCTGTAGAGTCACTCCAGTTTCTTCATTAGTTCCATTCCACATAGCTAGATAGCACAAGTCCTGTCCACCTTATCAAGTAACATGTAGACAGAGTACACAGTTTATGTCGAGGTCGCAAATTTCATCCCACATCGCAAAGCCTAGTTGCTGTTCTCTTGTATGTGTCATGCGTACGGTCAGTTGGTGAGCGACTCACGGAGCAAAGTTTGGCTATTTCATCAGGTAGCCCAGTTATGTATATTATCCCCGATGCGGTCTACAACCCCCCCCCCCCTACAGTTTTTTTTTCTTTTTTTCTTTATGATTACATGTGGTTTTTGTGTAAGCCTACCAAAAATTTTTGCGCGCTTAGCGCGCTTTGCAATTTCACGTTTCAGATTCCAAAGAACACTATCAGTGCACAACTCGGCTCTTAAAGTATTAAGTGACATTACGCAAAATATGCCCTGGCGGCCAGGGCACATTTTGCATAATGTCACTAATGTGTTTGGTATGTGTTACATGTAATCCGTATGTTTGTAACCTACGTTGCAGAATGCAGAACGTTTCCTAATACAGTAATTCTCACACTTTAAAAAAAAAAAATCGGGAAATTTTGGTGCTTCCCCCCCCCCCCCCCACCTCCCTGGAAAAAAGTCTAGCTACGCCACTGCCTACAAGTGATGCATACGCGCTAGCAGCATTTTTAGAGGATTTTAGTACGGCAATGTTTTACTTCATTTAACATCGCAACAGCATGGATGGCGATCATGATGGGGGGTGTCCCCCAATACTTTAAGTGGGGGACATAACATTATGTCCCCCACCAATATTTAGATGTACGCAGAAAAAACAAATGTTGTTACACACATTTTCGATATGAATAATTGTGATATTAGCCGTGATAGCTGGATGGAGGAGGGGAGAACGCTAGATAAGAAATATGTGATCTGTGTCCTCTAGAACGCACCGAATCGCTTGGCTTCCAGGGGACCTATGGCGGTGCTCTGTATCCCTGGCCGGAGGCAGGGGCGTAGATTTCTTTTCAACTTTGGGGGGGATGGGGTGAACTATCGCAAATGTGGAAAATGTGCACGCGAAGCGTGCACAGCGAGCGTGAAGCGCGAGCCCATGACGGGTGGGGTCCAGGGGCCCGCCTTAGGGCCCCTGGTGGGGGTCCAGGGGGCGAAGCCCCCGGAAGCTCCTGGGTTTTAATGTCTTAGAAGCGCCAGGAAAACTGTTGTAAGGGGTTGTTTTCAATGGTAATGTTCTTTGGTAGGCTATTGCTATATTCATGCATTTAGGAAATAGCCTACTATTTTGAGCACAAAACTCGTTGATAAGCTGCACTGGATTGAAATTGTACAAGAGCAACAATGTCCTGTTAAGCTTAAAAGGCAGGCAACAACATATAGGGTCATGCCAGACAACTGGATTTTGAATTTGGAGATCATTGCAAGACCTGCAAGTTTGCTTGAGATCAGTGGCGTCGCCAGGTTTTTTGTGACTGGGGGCCCATAGCTGATGTCGTAATAATACCTCAGTTCCCCCAAGTCTGCTTAAATTACACCTTTATTTTTCATGCGTTTCTGCAAGCATTTGCAGCAGTTTTGATCTTTCGTTTGTCACTACATAAACGTGTCGTCCTGGGGAAGGGGTTCCCCCTCCCCTTTAAGAATTTTTTTTTATTAAGTTAAGTTTTTTTAGATGCAAAATGGTGCTATCTTTGGGATGTTTTTGGAACTGATCATATATGGCCGGAAAATGTCCATAATTTAGTGAATGTTAATTTTTGGTAAGGTAAAAGAGGACAATATGTTGTCTATTAAGAGACAGATACGTTGTCAACAAATCTCCTGAAGCCCCCTCCATTCTGTCTATTTTACTGCCTTCTATTTCGGGAACGTTTTTACACAAAAATATGTGCGTGGAGTCCACAGAAACATTCTTGAGTTATTACGAAGTATGTCCTTTCCTTCATTGTGCATTGTGAAAGGGCATCTAAGGCTAGCAGATACCTGAATAGAAACTCCTGAAAGCTCTGCATTAATCATATTAATTTGGCGGGGGGGGGGGGGGATTAAATAATGCGTATACTACCTGACATCCAAATGATAATATAGAGTACTTCACCGAACACTTTACAACTATCGTATTTTTACTACTTTTGAACTAAAATCCGGACGAACAGCTGCCAGCAATGAAAAATTAGAGGGAGGGAGAGTATAGGTGCAGTGAGGTGATATTAGACCTCCCTGACAGGTGTAGCAAAAGGGGTGAAGGACTAATAAGAGCGCTACAGAGTGCTGTTTTCGTCATAAGTGTATTAACAATCACCATCTATACCGATAATTGCTCAGCGCGAACTAGCGAAGCTCTGGTAAAATTTTTGGAAAATGTAAAACGGCAGATACGTACTTCCAACCTTCTACATCATGCTACATATTAGATTGAAAGATCCCATATTGGTGCGAGGTCACCCACAGATGTTTGAAGATGTATCTCTGTTCTTCGGAAAGTGCCGTGATCAGAACAGTTTCGTGTATTATTACCTTAATAATGGTCATGACATGGAGTGTAAACAGTGACGAATAATATTTCCACTACAAAACCTGCATTCAGACTCTACATCGAGACACTTTCAATTGCCCAACAAACCTACATGCCACTGCCATAAGCCAGTCTTTTACCTATTAATTCGTAAACTTTCAACTTTTTTCTGCTGTGCCTTTCCGAAAGTTGCTATCGGAATATATTGATAATATGAGTGACACTGACGTAAGGTTGGAAGCGCGCGGAGTGCGCAAAAATTTTGATAGATTACCAACGATTTGCTAAAATTCTGATAGTTTAAGAAACATTTGTCATAGAAAGTGAAGCGAGATTGAAAAAATTTCTTACGAAAATGAAGAATAAAAAATACTTTCCATCATACACGTATCTGTAAACTGAAATATTGGGGGGGGGGGATGATTACATGGGCCATCTCCCCTAGTCAAATGTTGGGGGGATACATCCCCCATCCCCCCCGGGATTTACGCCCATGGCCGGAGGCGCAAAATGTTCACCAAAACAGATGTCCCCAAATAATTTTAACAGATCGCCGCCCCTGTGCAAAAGTAATCCATTACATTAAAATCCTGCCATCCCGCCCCGAATTTCGATTAGTTCTCTTATTTGACCTACTATCACAATTTGGAGAGGCAAAAAGATACTTCCAGTCTCCAGATTTTTTGTTTGGGGCCCGCCCCTTGCCACCGCCATTTGTGCTCCGGTTGCGTACCTCATATAACCTCTCGTCAACCAAGGCCTAGCTATACTTAGTCAACTAGCTATACTTTGTCAACACTGTGTGAAAGTAGCATCTAAACTCTTTTCTGGGAGTAAAATATTTCCCATGGAAAAAGTTGGCCCGCCTAAAAAATTTGCCCCCCCCTTGAATTTTTTTCTACGGACGCCCATGTGTGTAGTGTCTGTTCTTTTCAGCCAGTCTAGAACGGGCCCACCCATAGCAGACCCATGATGTAGAGATCTGTAGGTTTAGAGGTTGGTCACGTTAAGTCTCAGTGCCCCTTGGGGAAGTAGCTGCTTTGGGGAGCAGAACTCCTTCGGGAGTAACGTTTCGTTTTCGTTTTTTGGCTCTTCGCCAGAGAATCGAGGCGGATTTGGAAAAGAAAAATTCCAACGGATCTTTCCAGTTTCCTTAAGGGATGAGTAGCTGGAATTGCACCCAGTCCAAAAGATTGATACCCAAGTTTAGATAACTTTACCAGGCCGGGAAAAATTTAGTGACATCGGCACGGGGTGACACTATATTCAGGCCCTCAACCAGGTTTTCTGATGCATGGGGACCAGCACCTCAAAAGGGGAATTGACCATTACATGGCACTAAATTTCTGGTTTAAGTGACTGAAGGTTAATACATCTGACGGAATTGTTTTCACTAACTGACTGATATAGAGTGTGCCTTGTCTGACTCCGTAGAAACTGCTCCGCGACGCCTTAGTTGTCCCCTGGAAACGTGCACTATCTGTTCACCCTATAGCTACGCCCATGTTCTTAACTTGAATCTCAAAATTAGCCCAAAGAAATTCAAACAGTTTTTTTTTTAAAGTGGATTTCGAGCTTTTAAAAATGGCCCCATATCCACCAGAAGGAGATCATTCTGTGAAAGTACACATCTCATATTTTTCCATGCCACTAAATTTATTCCTTTTTCATCGCAATATAGGCTTTTCAGTAACAGACACCATATGCGTAGGAAGCTTCTGTTCGTAAGTGTGAGGACTGAAAGTTTCAGACTGCCACCGTCCTGGAGGAGGGGTATCCCCTACCCCTTTGAAAAAACTGAATATTTTAGAGCCCTTGGTACATTTATTGAAAAAAGATTTATATGTGATTGACTGAAAAACGGGTGTATTATTGAAAAAGTTGTCACATTTAACAATAAGGGGTTTTCAACCTTGAAAAGTGAGGGAGGATGCATACTTCAACCTCCATATTTTTCACGGGAGTTTAGTCCCCCTCCCCCCAGCTTCCTATATTTACTGACGGATTTATGCAAGTGCGCCTCTAAATATAACATTTCCTCCTCCAGAAAGGGAGTAGCTTGTTACAAGCCAAGAGGTCTAAACTGTCATATCTCAAATTTTAGTGGTGACGGAGCTTCCATATACCTAGGGAGGACGAATGCCCCCACCTTACGGGCTCAATCGACTGCTGGTACCCTTTTCAGCTTTTGACCTTTCTTATTGACTTTGTGTATAGTTAACATGATATAATCGTGTTATATTTTAGGCCTAAATGACAAAATTCCCAAACAGCGGTAATAATCTGCATGTATACATGGTAGTAGAAAGAGTCGTACTGTGATTTCAGAGGCAGGTTCGGCCAAAATTTGTCTACCGGCTACACGTCAACATATGGTGGAGCTTCCCATAGGTTATTGCTTCTCAACCTTGGGTGGGGGTGGGGTGGGCATTAACTACCGATATACACAAGGTGACAGGTGATTCGTCCTCACAACAGCTAAAATCGCCCCAGAAAGATGTTGATATGGGCAAAAAGCAATGCCAATGCCCATTGTTCCGAAAATCGCCCCTCCTCTCTGACATAATTGTCAACATAAGGAATAAACTATAGGTCCTATAGGTCAGGGGCGTCAATCCGTATTGAAGTGTGGGGGGAACACACATGACTTAGCACAAACTATCAAGCCCTTTGCTTTTGAAAAGGGCGTGTCTTTCTAAAGGCCCTTCCTTGTGTCCCCTCTTGTGATGACTGACTTTGTCCTATTCTAATAAGAGTTAGGATTCCAAACACTGGCGTAGACAGGATACTTGTTTGGAGGGGGAAAACTGCGGGGCCTGATCGCCGGCCTGGGGGAGGGGTGTTCCCCCTCCCTTTGAGAAATTTTTGAATATTTAAGTACCCTCAGATGCAATCTTGTGCAACATTTCGCATCACTTGAAGCCAATTTTTGTGTTCCAATACCATTTTTTCAGAGTTCGACTGGTTGGGGCATGGCCCCTGCCCCCCCTCCCCTCTGGCTACGCCAATGATTCCAAAGTTAACATGACCATCATAGATGATCTGCCAGTTGAGATACACGGAGTCACGGAATTACTTCAAGATGTTACTTTAATCATGTCCAAAATTAGCTGAAACCACGCTCCGCAACGTGGATCATTGTCAGAGATCATGGACCCCAACCACGCCCGTAGCTAGGGTCATATGTTTTGGGGTGTGAAGGCCCCCAATTCGGACTGGTTGGATGTTTTTCCAACAGAGTGGTAGCGTGTAAATTGCACTTTGTTATGCACTCTGCGTTTTGTATACAGCTGTGGTGATCCTTCCTTTGTCACTACATAAAGGTGTAGTCCTGGGGGAGGGGTCTAAGGGGGTTCCCCCTTCGCTCTGAGAAATTTTGTTTATTTTAAGGTTGCTTAGGTGCAAAATGGTGCTATCTTTGGGATGTTTTTGGAGCTGATCGTATACAGCTGGAAAATGTCCATAATTTAGTTAATTCTAATTTTCCGGCTGGCTGGATGCTTTTACTAACTGCAGAGGCGACGCGTAAATTGCACCTTTTTATGCACCCTGCGTTTTATACAGCAGTGGGAATCAGGCGCGTAGCCAGAAATTTGTAAGGGGGGGGGGGGTGGGTGGGCGGGCGAGGTGATATATTTTGCGAGGGAGCGAAGTGACCGAGCCCGAGCGCGCTTGTGGTGGGGGTAGGGTTCCCCCCTCCCACGGTGAGAAACTTTTGTGTTTTTTAATGTGAAAATATGTGATTTGGTGCATACTTTACACGGTATTTTGTATGCATAAGGAGACATATTATTATGTATTTATGAAATATTTTGTAGGAATAACTATATAGAAATCAAATACATATTGCTGGCAAATAATTCACCATTCTACAAGTATGCAGAATCACATAACATCTATAAGGTGTTGCTTTCGTACATAGATTTGTCCCCTTACGGTGTCGGTAGAGTTGGCAAGTATGCTGCCAGTGCGCCAGGAAATTTTGGTCCAAAATGCCTCCCAGATCGCTGGAAATGGCACTTCCCAGGCCTATTTACAGCATATTAATTGGGGGAACACTAGTAATATTGTAAAAAAAAATACCAAAATTTTGCTCAAGGGGGCGTCTGCCCCCTTCGCCGCCTTGGCTACGCGCCTGGTGGGAATCCTTTCTTTGTCACTACATGAAGATGTCTCCCTGGGGGAGGGGTGTCCCCCTCCCCTTTGAGAAATTTTCGTAAATTTAAGGTTGCTTAGATGCAAAATGGTACTATCTTTGATTAATTTTTGGAGCTGATCGTATATGGCTTGAAAATGTCCATAATTTAGTGAACTCTTAAGTTTTGGTTAGGTGAAAGAAGGGAGTATGTTGTTTAAGAGAAGAATACGTTTTCAACAACATTCCTTAAGCCCCCCCCCCCCCCACCTCCCTTTTGGCTGCTTTACTGCTTCTATTCTGGCAAATTTTTTCCGCAAAATACCTGCGTTGAGTCAAAAGAAACTTTCTTGGACTATATGAAAATTTTCCTTTCCTTCATTGTGCATTATAAAAGGGCATCTAAGGCTGGCAAATGGCCTCCTGGAAGATCTGGATCAATTATATAAAATGAGGGAAATGGCGTAATGCTTATTAACTGACATCCAAATGGTAATATAGATTATGACGCCAAGCACTTTAGGTCTATCGTATTTTTACTAATTTTGAACGAAACTCTAGACGAACAGCTTCCAGCAATGGAGAATCAGCAAGAGGGAGAGAACAGGTGCAGTAAGGTGATGTTAGACCTCCCTGATAGGTGTACCAAAAGGTGTGAAGGACTAACAAGCGCCTTTCAGCTTTTTCTTCGTAAGTGCATTAGCAATCACCATCTATACCGATAATGACTTCGCGGGAAGCGCACGGTAAAAGTGTTTGAAAAATGTAGGCCTATAACGGCAACAACGTGCTTTAAATTTTCATCCTTCCACATCATGCTTACAAGGATCCCATACTGACGCAGGGCCCCTATTCAGATGTTTTGGGATGTATCTCTGTTTTCGGAAAGTGTTGTGATCAGAAGAGTTCCTTGTATAATCACCTTTTTAATGGTTGTAAGATGGAGTGCAAACTGTGATGCATGCGCGCGAAGCGCGCCGAAACTTTTCATTTAATAAGAGTTTCCCTGACAAAATCTGCATCGAGACACTTTCAACAAACCTACATGCCACTCAAAAAGCTAATCAAATAGAGCCACGACATTACTCTTTACAAAGTGTGGGGGACATTTGATATTGTGTCCCCCACCCATCGAAATGTGGGGGGACGGGGGGACACGTCCCCCATGAGTGATGCGCATGCTATAGGTACAGGGCTGTCCTGCAGGGGAAGGGGCCACCAGATATTGCCAAACCCTAAATGAAAGATGACCTTTAAACACAAAAAATACGAAAAATGCTGAAAATTTGATTGTCGCAATTATGGTCTTAAGGCCCTTAGAACCTGGGAAATGGCATACAAGGACTTCATTTTCCCGGAATTTCCCCTGGGAGATCCCCGGAACCCGATGCAGATGCGCTGTGTGATTGACTGGTCTTGAAGAATGAGCCTTCTCCTCAAATATTGCATCCACCACATGTCTGGTTACGAATGTTTCTGCACTACCTATGCATGATATGTATAAAACACCCCTGGGACCTGCGTGGGATAAAGCTTTTAAGTAGGAATAGGCCCCACTTTTTCTTTTTACGCATGCAGCAGCATGCGTTAGGAAATAGCCCAAATTATACCTTTAGTTCAACGCATAAATCAATGAATTAATTCAAGTCATGTTTCTCCTGCAAAAAGATGTTACTCAATAACTTTTTCGAACCTACCCTTTCCCTTAAAGTCTAAATTCCCAAAGCATGAAATCTCAAAATATAGAACGTGTAGATGCAAGTTACAAAGCCTAGAAAGTACCATTTCCCGCCATGTGGGAGGCATTTTGGACAAGATTTTTCTTGACTGACCTTACTCTATGCGACAAGAAATGGTAAACTTGGAGCCATGTCATGGAACAAGTGAAGAAAATCACTAGATATATAACTTCTAAACATATATTAAGCTCAAAGCTACAAGTGCTCTCGTGCCAGATAGCACCATGTTGCATCTAAGCCATCATACAAATCCAAAATTTTGTCTAGTTAGTTGACACCTTAGGCGACCCCCCTCCGTCCCCCTTGGTATCTTTACAAAAAATTTGGAAATTCACAATAATGAATATTTTTAACCATATGATCAGTTAAAAGCTTTGAAAAAGATAGCACCATTTTCATCTAAAAATACATGCACAAAAAATTCTCACCCTCTCCCCTAAGACAATACCCCTTCCCTTTAACCCAGGCAAGAAATAACAAATATTCTAAACATATAATCAGTTCAAATAACTTTCCAAAGACAGCATCATTAATTTTTATACTTACTAGCTGACTTACGTAACTGTCAGTCTGTCACCCCTCGGTTTAAACTCCTCTTAGGGCGACTCCTTAACGGGAGGGGAGGGGTGACAAAGAAAGGATTAGCTCAGCTACGGGCCTGAGACCCCTAAAAGCCCCCAAAATCTGATAAAATGAAGAGGAGATTTTTCCCCACTACATTTGAAAAATGGTGAAAAACAAACTAGAATTGGTTCCTTGGTAGGAATGGCTTAAGAGTTATGGACTCCTCTGTTAAGAGCTGGTTCTGTTTTTGCTTTTCTTGAATTTTTGGAAGGCTTATCATCACAGTAGCCGCTCGCCTATTCCGAAAATGCAGAGTTGTCGCCTGATACTGCATAATAATTGATAATGCCGTAAGCATGCTCCTTCCATGCTTATCTTCATTCCCAGAGCTAGGACTTCACCTCTAGCAGAGTATACTTTTCAATTTTTCTGGGTAAGACACGTACCCTAACTTGGGCCCAGACAGGGGCGGCGCCAGGGTTTTTCGATAGGGGTGGCAAAGCATGCTGGGTCGGACCCAGCTTTATTGTTTGGGGGGTGCAGGCATTGAAGACTTCCAAGCCTCCCCCCTCCCCCCCCCCCCCCCCCCCGTGTCAGAACCTGCGTTTTGGCGTTTTCATTTTCTTAGACTTTATTTTTCTCTAAAAAAAACTTTTTTGTCTGAAATAAATACGAACTGTGGGAAGGGTTGTTTGTCTGTCGGTGAAAATCGGCCCCTCAGTGAATGAGACGCTTCAACTATGCAGCAGGTGCGGCGGAACGAAAAAAATATTGGGGCAGGGGCTGAGTGCAGCAAGACTATCTAAGAGGAGCGCCACCATCAGTTGGCGCGGAGCGTTCAAGAAAATTTTTGACTTTGCAAACCCTCCAGATGGCCGGAAACGGCACTTCCCGAGTGTTATAAATTGTATGTATTCACCCTTGAAATATGGATCTCATGTCTGCAATTTCTTAATGAATTAGAAAAATTAATCCTCATTATGTGATTTTTTCTTGCTTATAGAAAAGCCGAATCACTGAGGAAGAGTTATACGCAAAATCGAATTTTATAAAAGGGAGAGAAATCATAACTCTTATGAGATAACATTATATTTTTACCTATAGTTCTTCGAGTTTTTGAACCAATGATGTAACCAAATTTGCAAGCTAAAGTAAACTTTACGCAAACAGGAGTGACGTCATTTCCTCACATTAATAGACTGAATTATGTGTATCGTTAAATTTAAATCCGATTTAGTGTCCTTCATAACCGTATGGTATCATTACGTAATATGCATAGGAGATATTGAAATTTTGCAAAGTGCACCCTTAAGGGTCTGTAAGCCAAAACGATTGAAAGGCACAGAAAAGGGAGAACTGCTCATCAATGTGAGAATGTGAAATCGCTCCAGCTTGCTTTGAGTTCACTTTGCTTTGAAAATACAGTTAAATCAACTTTTTATGTTGAAAGAAACGCACATAGAAAATGCATTTTTGTGGTCTACAAAGAACTGCCAAATTTTAGCTAAATTTAAGGTGTACCTAAAGGCTAAAAATTCAAAAACATATGTTACAAAGCTTGAAAAATGAATCCAAATGGTCTAACTGCCATCTTTACAGGAATTCCTGAGCTGAGATATATAAAATGTTGGTGCTTATTCAATTTAAAATGGTAGATGGCGCAATAATTTGTAATGTCATTCTTGTACTACTCAAATTACATTCTTTCTTTTCTTTATTTTTTCGAAAGCCTCTGCACCTTGTGCCAAAATGTGATCACTTTCTCACTGTTATAGGGTGACTTGAGTATACAAAACCTCACCGTACAACAGTAATTTTTGCAAGGTTATATAAACATTTCAATTTCAAAAGGAAACAAAAAGCAAGTAATGTGAGTTGTACAAGAAGATCATCACAAATTATTGCGCAATCGACTATTTCAAATAAAATGAATAAATTTTAACTTTTCATATCTCAGCAACAGGGTGAGCTATGAAAATGAGAGTTGGATAAGTAAAATTCGTTTCCAACGTCTAAAATATATATTCTTATAATTCTACGCTTTAGGTCCACTTTAAACTCCTAAAATGAAACGTGCATGTATGGGATAAGAGACAAAACTGATTGCAATTTGTTTTATTGCAGTATTATTTATGTAAAATTTGGACTTATATCTTAAGAATGAATTCACAGGCAGAGGTATAGATAATTGGTTGGGATGGCGTTTCCAGGGAGGAAGAGGGAGGAGGGAGGGAGATACCGTACCATAACACACGTCAGTCTTTAAGCGCCTGTCACACCTCACCGGATTGCAATAACGGAGAGGAAACGAAGACCCAAAATGTCACTCTGTTGATGTACGTTAGTATCCGTTTAGTCTCCTGTTTTTCTCCGCCGACTTCGTTTCATGACCGGGAACGTCCGGTATGAACGGCGAGAGATTTTGAACATGCACAAAACTTGGACCAGACGTCGACCGAAAAAGGTCTCCCTTACGTATTCGTTACTTATCCGCTAAGCTTCCGTTTTATCATTTTCTCGTGCGTTTCTCATACTGGACTTCTCCGTTAGTATCCGTTCGTCTCCAGTGATTGCTATTGCTCACCGGATCATTACCGGACAACAAACGAATGAAACGTAAAAGTACAGTACCTGTACCGAATGTTCGACGGATACTAACGCATAAATAACGGAAGCGTAAAGGAATAGAACTGACAATGAACGGATAGGTAACGTACGTTTAACTGAAGAAACTAAAAAACACAGGCAAAGAAACGTATAGGGGACGGACATAGACCGAAGATGCAGCGTACTTACATCCTGTCCCCTCCTCATACTATAGCTTAACAAACGTTTTTGCCGTTTTTCTTGAATTTTTGGGTGCGACTGATTCCTTCCCCCTGCATCCGCCCCAGGCATGAGATGAGTGATCGCGGTTCTGAGGGAGGGGTTAAGGGGAAGGGTGTGAAAAATTTTTCGACTACCGGGAATTCTTACACGCAATCTGGTACAATATTTTGCATCTTTTGAAGTCATATTTTTTCTCGAGAAATCTAGTTTCTAGGTAAGTAATCCAACTTTCTTTACTTTTGGCCGACTACAGTTTTCCAACTTTGTTGCACTTATTGTCGACGATTACATAACAAACGGGCAAGGGCGGCGATTTGTGTTGGCTATTGGGGGAGGGGCGCAGAATGGAAGTTGCCATCGAAGCGGAGCCATCATAGTTTTGTGCGAAGCGTGCAAAAGAATTTTCGTCCTACAGACACCCCAGACTGCATGAAATGGCTCTTCTCGGGATCTTGGAGGCAGTTTTGAACCGTACGATACTTGATAAGTGACGACTGACAGGAATGAGCGTGTGAACGGGTTTGGTTGCGTTGGTATAGAAGCGGAGCTCCACTTAAGTTTTTAAAATGTTGCCAAAATGGCTTCTATATCGCAATTAAATGGTCCTTCTCAGACCTTCCAAATTGCACTGAAGCCATCTTGATATGTGGCATGATTTCTATTGGCTGGCGCGGACTGCGCCGACAAAACTTTTGCCAAAACAGCTCCCAGATCGCAAGGAATGGCCCTTCCCAGATTTTTCAAATTGCACTGAAGACATCTAGATATGTTAAACGCCTCATATATATTTTCCCACTTTCACGGAACTGCTTCGTCTGGTATAACCTTCCCTGCGTACCAGTTTAACCATTTTGTGATTGTTGTGACCAGATTGAACAATGTACACGGAAGTGAAAATCCTACCCCCTCCCTCCTCCACTGATTGGATACGATGCTGCACTACAGACATGCCACTGCATGTGTAGGGCAAGTGTACAACTAGAGCTGGTAGGTCCATGCGTACTGGATTTACACACTAAAATATGATGTAGGCCTACTTCTCCGTGAGCCACGGTCGTGAAGGTAGCCATGGAATTCAAAATAGATACCACATTCGCGCGTAGTCCGAGAATTTACAGAATATTGATAAATACTTCGGTCAAATACGGATTTGAATTAACTTTTAATCACTCAAATCAGTCAGTTTAGTGTTGAATACTATGTTTTGCTTGTTTTCAAATAGACAGCAATTTTCACAGAATCTCGCTAGGGGATATACTGTATTTTTGGCCCCCTATTGTTTACGCTACTAGGTATTAACCCTTAAAAAAAAAAAAAAAAAAAACTCAGAGAGAAATTCAATCATGGGTCTTCTGGGATGTAGAAGGGGCCTAAGTGTAAGCTCTGCGGTGGATGCAGTAACGGGCGGATGTACAGTGAGTTAAACAGAGAAGACAACGCGGGCGAAGCGCGCAAAATTTTCGAGGATTTACACCGAAAATGTCCTATATGCGACGGATAATGTATCACAATACTTTATTCTTGATACTGTTACACCTCACCCCACCCCCTACAAAATTATGTGTCTTAAAACGTTATTTAGACGATTTTATTTTTTGGGGTAAAAAACCACAGGGGGGGGCAAATGCCTGCCCTGCCCCCCTGTGGCGCCGCCCCTGGGCCGCCCAGATCTTTCATCTTGGCCGTTTCGAAGGATTTATGATCTTGATAACTGGCTATAATAGGGCGGTCATATAATGATGCACTATTTTCATGAAAAATTATGTTTCCATGTTTTCTTTTCTTGATTTTCATATTCCAGAAGTTTGCTTCTAACAGTGTTTGATTTCCAAAACGTGCTTGAGGTAGGACCTCAGACCCCCTTTGAGGACTTCTTGCCTTTGGCTCTAGCAGGTTTAATCTTCATATTCAGGAGGAGGAATGGGAAAACAGTTTTCTACCAGAAGAGAAAAGCTTGAGAAGCGCCCATGACTCGCGATGAGTCATCGGTATCTCCCTACTTCAAAGCGCACCTAAAGATCATTCTCGCCCCGTGTAATCGAACCCTCTAGCTCCGCCACTTAACTTCAAGCTTGTTCTTGTTCTTGTACTGTAGTCATGCACACGTAATTCATTTTACAACTTGAAATAGGTTATTAACAATATTGTGTAAGAAAGGGAGATTAAAAAGGACTGGATCTGTAGTATCAGGCCTGTAGTCAGACTATTGTTGAAGGGGGCAGAAATTTGCCAGGGGGAAAGATATGATCGCAACATTTTCTAGGCGGAGCGCCATCAACAGTTGGCGCGTAGCGTACAAAGAAATCGTTTGCTTATAATACTCTCTAAATCGCCGGAAAGACACTTCCCGGGCTCAAAAGTTGCCTCTGAATATCACATCATTTTGAGATACCATGTCTTAGAAATTCGAACTTCATGTAGTTTTGTGAGAAAAGCCTATTTTTTAAAACCCTTGGAAGGGGTAGAACAGAAGTTTATTCTTTGTTTCACGATGATCATTAGGTATTACTTTAAAAAATACTCCATAACAAGAGTAAAAAACCATAAAAGGTAGTTTTAGCTACAGGCCAAATACATGATGTTTACAGCCAATTACAATCTGTGGCAGTTTGCAAGCTCATTGCATTGTTGCCACGTGGAAATTCAGAATAATTTACATTTGTTGGATAGTTTTTGCAGCTTTGTAAGACATTGCAATGGCTTGGGACTGTCCCCATTCCAGTTGTTGTAAGGTTGTCTGATCGATTATAAATCTTGAAAATCACCATTGTAGTCATATCTTATTCTCATATAGACATTAAAAAAATCTGGATATCGGAAATTTCCAAAACTTTGGTCATTTTCCCAAAACATTTCCCGAAATTGAGTATATCCCCCAAATTTCGCGTAACTTCCTGAAAGTGGGAACACTGGGCCAGACACTGCATAGTACCAGGGTTGCCAGATAGCTGTGAAGTCTTATAGCCAAATTGATTGGCATTTTTCACTGACAAAATTGACGGTTACTTCCATCACATTTAACAACAAAATTTAGGTGAAAAAACTCAGGATGCACATAGAACTATTTCCACAGAAATATATGAAGGTTTTGTAGGTAAAGAAAAGGCAACCTTTTTAGTCTCAAAATTTTCTGAGGGGGACAAAAAAAATTTTGGGGGCTGCGTCCCCTTCCCCCCTCTTCCTTGGCTATACGGACCTGTGTAGTATTCAGTGCAAAATGTGATTGAAAAGTTTGCTTTACGTTTGCGTTCATGGAAAACTGATATTTGAAAGGTGTGTTTAATTCTGTTTGTCGATCTTCATCTTGTAAATATCTTGTACATAGTTCGTTTATCATGCTTTTATGTTCATGAAAGAAAATAAAATTGAAAGCAAAGTATCCAGTGCATAATGTAAACAAATGAAAGATACGGTAAAGATAATACATTCTGAGACTTTTTAATGGCATGTTCGAAACGTGGATGACCTATAGGTAGAAGTGGATGTTACTTGCAATACAATCAGATTTGCACAAAGTTCAAGTATAAAGCCCAGTGTACACTAACAACATTTCGGGACACATGTGTCGGCACATGTTGCTGACACACCTGGACACAGAAATTTTGACCATGTGTACACTAGACACATGTTGCGACATACTTGAGCAATATGTTGTCAAAAATGAGCGGGAAAGCAGGATTTTAGAAGGAAGATGAAGGATTCATCAAGGAGAAGATGTGTTTTGGGAGTATCTGCAACAATACTGGCAATTTTTGCAGAGAGGAGAAAGAAACGGCGAAACGTACAACAAGAGGCTATGGACAAGGCCCTGGACCACCATGAGAGACCAACATGAGGCCTATCACTGTCTCTTGAAGGAGCTCAGGTTGCGGGAGACAGGTCCTCAGGGGTAGTACCAGGTGGGGTCAGGGGGACATGGCCACCCCGTCAGGGAAGGCTGACCCCCATCGGGGTAATTTTCCGGTTTGGTCGGGGAGCCGTTATGTATACGATAAAATATATGGTCCCCGACAACGGCCCCGACGATTAATGTTGGTCTGAATTAGGGCAAATTCTTCAATAAAATCCCCAAATTTGGGTTTTTAACGAAGAATATTTAGAAATTAATTTCTCAATATTCTTCGTTAAAAACCCAATTTTTTTCAAAAATTTCGATAGTGAAGGCCCACCTTTTTCAAATTTTCTCCTATAAGAGCCCTAATTTTGCGGCGCGCTTCACCCGCAAAAATTTTGCTTCAAACATCGTTTCGGCACGGTGATGCCCTTGTCGGGGCTTTGGGTAGCTGCCCCCGTCGGGGAGCTTGGCCCCCTTTCAGACAAATTCTGAAGACACCACCTGCAGCCCGTCCTATATGAAATTCCAGCGTATGGACGAATTGGAGGAGCTACTGTCAAAAGTTGAACCTCTTATAAGAGCAAGACACACATCTAAGGGTTCCCATTCCTGCAGAAAGGCTTGCGTTAACATTGCGATACCTTGAATCAGGTGAGAGCTCCTGAAAAAAACATGACCATTCTTGACAATTTTCTCGAGTGTGTCAATAATTGTGACTATTTAGTCTTGGCTGAGTGCATTCCCAAGCGTCCTCCAAGCATCCCACAGACAGGGACTACTCTCCCAAACTTTAATCAAATCCTCCACTTTGGCATTTGTCCATCCCATGAGAGCTGCCATTTTGTCAAAGTCACAGGACTACAGGTGGATCAGCTGATTGAAATATGATTTCTGATTGGTCAGAGCTTGGACGCATGTTGCTGGAAACTTGATTCTGAATTATTTGACAATATGTGTCGACACATGGTGGGATACATGTTGCCAATTTTTTTGCTCTGTACAGTGCAAAAGACACACGAGTGAAAAGGCTTCTCCGAAGGCGTGGGGTGCACGGGCCTATCATACTGCCCATGACGGGGTCCAGGGCAAAAACCTGGTGGGGTCCAGGGGGAAATTCCCGGAAGTTGTGGGGTATTAGCAAAACTGTGGGATTTAGAATGAAGTATGTACCTATATTCAAATGACAATGGAAACGGGCTACAATACCTAATCAAAATTTGACATTTTCCTTTTATAATGGCCTAACTTGGGCTTACGGCCAGTCGATTTCATGATACAGGGGTTATGGGTTTTGAGAATGGATGATAGGGGTTGCAAGGGGCGTTAGAGTCCAAATTCCACTCAAGCTGCCCTCCAAAAAGTAGTTACGAGACAAGAGACACGGTAAGTTAGGTGCACGCGAAGCGCATCAAAAAAGTGGAGTTTTAAAGACACATCTGCTAAGGGGGCAGAGCCAGGTGGGGAAGGGGCTTCCCTCCATCGGGAAAAGTTTCCCTTAGTGGAGGCAAATGTTGCATTTTCGTCGGGGAGCCTTGAGCGAACATAACATTTTTCGACGGGATTTGCGGGCAGAAAATGTAGGTTTTTCTTGGAGAGAGTTTGGTATTTTTCTTACAGAAAATTTGAAAAATTTGGGTTTTTATTGAAGAAAATTTTACAATTTGGTTTTCAGTGAGGAAATTTGAAGAATCTGCCCTTCTTGAGAGCAAAATCAAGTAACCAGTTGGGGAGACTGGATTGCAAGACTGGTCACCGTAGGGACCCCTATACTTTCTCTATCGCACCCCGACGAAATTCGAAAAATTTCCCCAATGGGGACGGTGGGCAGCCTCCCCCTGCCTCCCACCTAGCGTCATCCCTGCCATTGGCGTAGCTTTATATACGGGGCAAGAGGGGCAAATGTCCCCATCCCTACACCAAAAGGCAAAGGTCTTTGTCGGAACTTGTGCTGCAAATTAAATTTCTGGCATGCTCATTTCCATCGATGTTCATGGCATACACATTGTTCCTTGCATTAGCAATTCAGAAATTTAACGGTATATATGCAATCCAAATACAATCATTTTCGGCGCGCTTCGCGAGCACCAGTGTAAATAACTGCCTCATTATTATCGATTTCTGTAAGACAACTTGAGTAGAATTGTCTCTGTTTTACTTTCTGTACAACCACAGGCGTACGGAAAGACATTTCACGGGGGGGGGGGGGGCGGCGGACTGGGTGTTTGCCCTGAAAATTTTGCAAATTGCCCTGATTTTCCCCTTTTACCACGATAGCACTCAGGACGGGTATGGATGAGTCCCCCCCCCCCCACACACACACACACAAACTATAAAGAAAGATATTATTTCGGGAGTTTTGGTTACTGCCCACTGTACTTACCCCTTGCCCTGAAAATACAAGTGTCAGTGCCCTGAAATAAGCATTTTCCCTGCTAAGTGGGAGGGCTGCAGCCCCCGACCCCCCGCTTCGTACACCTATGTGTAAAACAGCTTTAGTGGAAAATTGTTTGAAAAACCATTACCAACCATATACCAAGTTCAACCACCAACCCCATTTCAACAGTCAATCTGAGTTATTATTTAAATTGAAAAGGTGATCAAGTATGATCTTTGTGGCCTGTTCATTACCAAGAAGTTGTAGAAAGATGGGCGCTTCATTTTAATGACCACAATTTCGTTAAAAACCTACATTTTCCAAACGCTTGGCCACTGCAGGCCCACTGGGACAGTTTTCCAGACTATTATTAAGTTGCATCTGGGTTAACCGCTGCCCCAGAAGCACTTTTGCAAAATGCAATGAAAGTTTTCTGTCAGCACCTAATTTGCAAGTATCCTGGGGTAAAATATGTCATTAACGTTTCAAAGTAGTAAGTACGTTATGGAGGACGCAGAATTTCTGTAGAAATTTTCTGCAGAAATTCTGCGTCCTCCATGACGGTCCAAAATAACCGTTAAAGAGAAATTCTGAGGTAAATTCCCCATAGATATACCCTTTCTGGTTTCGTGCATACACAATTGGCGCCTGCATCGAAAGGCTTTATAAATATGCACACCTTACGAGAACGCAGACGTCCTCGTTAATGGTTAGCTTTTTTCTGTTTTAAGGACGCCCATGGTAATGTCTACATCGCCTATAGTAATGAGCTACCCGCAATAACAAAATTTGATCGGTTTTGTATACCAGCTGATCTTCAAACTTAAGGCTAATAAATATTTGTTTGAAAGGTTCCACCTCAAAATCGGAGACATAGTGCACATAAATTTTAAGCCAAACTCCCAAAACGCTTGCAAAGCGAAATCGACGCCTTCTATTACAGGCTGAATCAGTAACAAAAAGTATTTGAATATGCTAATGTGTCGGAAAATTTTAGTCTTTACCCCCACACAAAAACGGTTTGGCTACTCCACTGTTTGTAACTCAGACTTGTCTTGGAAACATGCACAGTTAGAAAACTAAACGTGTCTTAGCACAAAGCCTGTGTGCAACTGTTATTTATATCATGGAAAGTGATAACTAAGGAAAATTTCAGCGCGCTTCGCGCTCCAAACATGCACGGCTCACGATCCATGTCTGATAGTGGCGGAGCTATATACGGAATTTGGTCCGAGGGGGCGAGAATGGCCTGAAGGGGCGCTTTGAAATAGGCAGATACCCTGTATCTCAATACGGTAAAAACCTAAAAAGGGCGCCGACAGGCGATTTGAGTCCGTCAGGAAGAGGGGGCTGACTATATGGACGCTTCGCCACTATTACACGGAATTATTCTAACGAACACACAATTAGGCAACTTTGGCGAAATTATCTTCTCCAATGGATAAAGGTAAACTTCTAACCTCCTTTATAGATACCGGGTATTGAGAGCGGATCATGAGGCAATGAGATATCATTATTACTCGGAGTGCTGACGATTTACAGTATACACATATTTCTCGTAACAAAATATTTTACAAATATCATTTTTGCTTCGGCGTGTTTCGCGGGTTGTCAATATCGCTAGCCTATGGGGACTATTTAATTAATGCATGGGGGTGAGGTATATCTTCTGAAAGTAAGGATGCCACATGCCACATTAATACCAAAACTTCCAAATATTTCTGCTCGCTTACCATCTCTATTTACTAAGGTGAAAAGCATATTCACTAGTCATGCCTACACGACCATCCTCAAGATTAAAATTTCACAAGTTGGAGTTTCCGTCTGATGAAACCTATGTTAGAAGTCGGTATGGATATGCACAGGATTTAACTTTTTTCGGTTGGTTTCTTGACAATTAAAAATCTGACCTCATGTATTGAACTTCCATTAGACGACCCCTTCCCCTACCCCAGGTCCAAAACAAGTTATCCCAAGAAGTGGGAACATCTCAATAAATGATGAGAAACATTTATTCAGTTGGCAAAGCTATAGCAAAGATACATCATTTTGCAGTAAAGCCACCCTTTAGGGACAACAATTTATCAAAGGGGAAGGGTAGGGTCACCTCCCTCTTTGCATGGGAACTGTCATTTCTGGCAATCTTGGATGAATTATTTGGCATGCCAGGTTTGCTGGCGCTCCACATCATGAGTGGCAAAATCTCACTTTAAACTCTCAAAGTCGCACCCTTGGGTAGAAAAATCCTGGATACGCCACTGTACATGTACCTCTCCCCTGTTCGGATTGTTATCAGGCCTAATGAAAGGAGAAATGTGTACAATCTACATTCAATTTTTAGTAAGTTAGGAACAAATTAAATGATTGAATGATAAATCGGGCACAAAGTATCCAAAAGGCTCTTCACCGGTCACCCGCAAGGAAGATGTTTACTATCAAATGAAGCCTGTGCTGTTAATCAATGAGAATTTTTCCGTGGCGGAAACAGGGGGCGCAATACAACCATTGACACCTGAAACATGACCAGCAAATGTTTCCAAACAGTTAACTGTTTAATCCTATAAATTGGTGTGTAAAAAGGTAGGTCGCTATCATCACAAACTGTTCGATCCGTGGCGTTTGTTGCCTTTTTTTTTGAAAACACTGACCCTGGGCATTATAGTATCTTCAAATGCCGGTGTAGCGGGAAGATGTGTCTCCCGTGTAAAAAGAGTCCTCTTAGCAGTACCTCCACAAAACAGAATCCATGTACTGATGACCATCAAGTATGGTACATAGTATATTGTCACAGTCTTCATAGGGAATAACTAACTAACAGGATTAAACATTTTGAGGGTATATACCTGCCCATTTTTTAACTAGTGACAACGGGGGGATCATGTCAGTCTACTCGTTTAACGTGAGAGAAAGTCAACATACTCAAGTTTGGTATCACACTGTTACTGTCTCTACCCAAGACAACCTTGTTAAAATCATCATTACAGCGGTGAAAGACAAATAATTTTCTTTAATAACCATCACTTCACGAAAACTTGTATGAAATATAATATAGGATTTAATTATAGGCCTACACATGTACAGTAATTTCGATTTTTTTTATCAGAGACAATGAATGATAAAAAGTGGAAAGACTGAATTTATGCCATAAGCTCTGAAAATCAACCCTGAAAAATTAGTCTGTGTCCCACCGGACGATATTTCCAGGTTAAGTCCTGGAAACAGTGTCTGGAGAGACAGTTTTTCCCACCACATTAAGAAATTGTGTCCCGTCAGACACATTTTACTGTTACCATCTTTTCCGGACAGTAATTACAAACAAATCCCACTATTAAATACTGTCCTTTTTTGCCACTGTCCGCTAGAAACACACAGTGTTTTGATTATCCGCAAATGATTTTGGCAACGATAAACTGAGGCATCCGTATATGGTTGGCCGCGGTGGACATAAGACGGACTGAACTCAACGCGTAGAAAACAGACCATGAACCAATCAAATCCACGGATCGTTGGTTATACCATTACACAATGGGATAGACTAGAATCCATTGAAAACAGAGGGAACTTATGAAATGATTTTGGTTTGATTTGGTTGATTATTAATACTCTTCCACATGGCGTAGTGTGTAGTGGTACTACATTAAAGTATTTTACAGTGTTTTAAACCGGTAGTTTCTCAATACATTGAAGTAGTACATACAAACACGCCCACACCATTAGCTGAAAAGGCAGACAGTGTGTTTGGGACGCCTGCAGACCAAAATACACACGAACAGCGAACATTTAATAGAAAACAATATCCGTTTCAATAGAAGGGGGCTACAAGCAGAGGAAAGAGTAAATGTTCATGGAATTTCAGAATTTCAGGTCGAATTTTCGGATACACGCATGTTGCAAAGAGAAATGTGAGAGAAATATGTCATTTTGGACCCGCGTGGGTTAAATTGAAAACCGGTAAAACTGCTTTGACAGACCGGGGCTTACAAAATAATGCACTTAGTTTTGACTTTACAGAGTTTCATGCAAACAAAACAGTCAGTTGTGGTACTATAGACAGTGGTGTACTTAGGGGGGCCATTGGGACATGCCCCCCCCCCTCACTTATGCCGATCTTTTTAAGTTCCTAAAAATACGTAAACTTTTTTTAACACAAGTTTTACTTCAAAAGGTAGTATATGTGGCACCAGATTGCATGTATTAAGGGCACCTAATTTTTCAAAAATGTTCAAAGGGGGAGGGGACACCCCATTAGCCATGGTCCTCCCTCACTGATGCCGATTGTTTCTTGTTTTAGTTCCTAAAAATACGTACATTTTTAACACAAATTTTACTTCAAAAGGTAGCATATGTTGCACCCGATTGCATGTAAGGACAGCTAATTTTTCAAAAAATTTCAAAGGGCAGGGGACCCCACCCCTTAGACCCCTCCCCAGGCAGGCGATCACACAACATACTGCATGGCCCCCGTGAGAGAAATCCTGTCTACGCCACTGACTGTAGGATTGCCTAGTTAACTCAGAATAAAGACTCGGGTGTTAACGCCTCCCTGGTCAGAAAATTAGGTTTGCTTGAGTGGTTAAGTTCACGTTCTGATTACCTGCAGGGATGAAGAAAGATTTGTATTGTATACAGAACACCTTTCAGTGATGTTTCCGCCCAGATATTTGACTCTCTGTGCATTCCCTGGCCCATAGGTTGCAGCGCCAGAGGGGGCTGGGGAAAACTGCATCGCCGAAAAAAATTAAGAAGAATCGGGATACCGGGAAAAGGAAAAGAGAAAGGAGAATAAATAAAAGAAAAGAAAAGTAAAATAAAACCGGGAAAATCAAAACGACAGACAAGAAAGAAATAATATGAATAGGGGTGATAACTGAATTTAGGTAAGGTGGGGAAGAGGAAATTGGCTTGGTAAATTTGGAAGGAAATGTGGATGTTACTAGTTCTGTGGTAGACAGGGCTATAGGGATGGTGGAAAAAACGAACGGGACGAAATAGCCTGAAAGAGTGAATGGCTGGGAAGAATGGAACAAGGACAAGGGCTGCAGAAAGGCCGACTTTGCAAGAGGGAGAAAAATAATGAGCGGAGAGAAAAGAAAGGGAAGGAACAATAAAAGGTCAGTTGCGGGGAAGAAACGCCCAGGAAAGCATGATATATAACTTAGCAGGAGGAATTTCGGGAAACAGAGATAAGGAGTAATGGCAGCGCCGAATCCAAGGGGGCGAAAGGGGCGTACGCCCCTATTTTCAGCAAAACAATGATTTTTATGACAGAATTTTTAAACCTCCAAGCCCATCTGATTGCACCATGCACTTTCTACAGACGTTTACGCCCCCTCTCTCATTTCTGGATTCCCGACCCTGAATAGGGGAAGGAACAATGAAGAGAGGCAGGAAATGTGGGAGAAGGAGACGGACGGAGCTATAAGCTAAAGTTTTTATTACTGATTTTTCTGGATACTTAAAGACATACACTCGTCACCCCAAAGTATATTTTTAGTGTGGGGGCATCAAAAATCTTAGTTGGTGACGGCTCTTTGATTAAGAGCAAAGTTTGAAAATGAAGAGTAGCTTACATTCCACACAATGCAACGGGGCTGTAACGTACTCGATTCTGGACTCGAGTCCATGCTTTGTCGGACTCGGAACTGGCTCAGAATGGGAGGTTCTGGAATCTGAATTGGCCCGGAATGGGCTGCAGCTGGACTCGGACTCGGAACCGATTCAAGAAGAGTGCACAAAAATGAAAGTTAAGTATTTGTTCCCTAAGGCTACATTGTTATTGATGCACAGTTCAACATATAAATGGTCACATACAGTCAATTAAAATACAGCTTGAACCAGGGCATGAAATTGACTCCTAAAATGCCCGGTTTTAATTAAATGTAATTACAAAACAGTACAAAAAGCATGATGCCACATTCGCCAAATAGCTGGACTCGGAATTGGCCCGGAATTGAAGAACCTGGAATCGGATACGGCTCGGAATTGAAGGGTATACTGGACTCGGGATTGACCATGAATGGTGGTCACTTAAATCTACATTGGCCCGGATTCGGGCCAGGTGGACTAGGATACAGCCCTGTAATACAGAGAGGGAGTTTGGATTTACACTGGGGGGGGGGGGCGTGCCCCCCAATCGATTTCAGAATTTTTTTTAAATTTTAAAATGATCCCAAAAGGCGTTTAAGCACTTGCGCGCGAGGGGGTGTGGGAGGGGGAGTTCCCCCTCCCACGGTGATGTGAAAATATGTGATTTGGTGCATACTTTATACGATATTTTGTATGCAAAAGGAGACATATTATTATGTATCTTGTGAAATATTTTGTAGGAATAACCATAGTTAATACATATTAACTATGGAATAACTATATAGAAATCAAATACACAACACACATATTGCTGGCAAATAATTTATCATTCTACAAGTATGCAGAATCACATAACATCTTCAAACAACGGTGTAAGGTGTTGCTTTTGTACATAGGCCTACCACTAGATACCATGTGTTCCTGATATTTTAGGCGTGCAATTTGTCCCCTTCCGGTATCGGTATGGAGTTGGCAAGTACGCTGCCAGTGCTCCGCGTCAACCGGTTGGCGAGGAGCGCGAGAAAATCTTGGTCCAAAATGCCTCCCAGATCGCTGGAAATGGCACTTCCCGGGCCTATTTGCCGCACATAAATAGGGGAAACACTAGTAATATTGTAAAAAAAAAACATAAAAAATACCAACATTTTGCTCAAGGGCGGCTGCCCCCTCCCCCCCCCCCCTTGGCTACGCACCTGTTCCAGCAAGATATGATCAGTTCCAAAAATATCCCTAAGATAGCACCATTTTGCATCTATAGGCAACCTTAAATTAACAAAAAAATTTCAAAGAGGAGGGAGACCCCTCCCCTATTTCGGCATCTTTATGAAGTGACAAAAAGGATTCCACACTGCTGTATACAATCGCAGGGACACCCAAAAAGTTACAATTTACGGAGACTGGGGGGGGGGACTGAGGTGGCATTACGACTGTTCTCCCCCCATCACCAAATCCTGGCAGCGCCCCTGTAGCAAAATGTAACTGAAGATGAAAGCGCGTGTAGCGCGGGAGACATTTTGTAATTTTAGAAAGACAAAAGTTACAGAAAACAAAATACGTTCTTTATTAAACGCCCTTTGGGATTATTTTTGGTCAAATCCTGGAGTCATATCAGGGCCAACGTTTACAGGTAGTAAAATTTTATTTTCGATCGATTTTTCTTGTAGGGCACAGTGATGCGTACGGGGGGACACGGGCCACGTACCCCCACCTAGCTGGGGGCCTGGAAACCCTTAACATGATCCGTCGTCTCCACTCAACCCTTTCCCCATCATTATGTCTTTTGTGCTATTAGACTACCAAAAAGGCCAGATTTTGATTCCATTTTTGTAAACATCCAATGCCACTTTGGAGCTAGTTAAATGCTTTAATCGAATGATAACAATTTATTAATACCTTAGAGTCTCGGGGTCTCCGTTCCTTGGACCCCCAATTTAGCATTGTCCCTGGACCCACTAGGGGTCTTACAGTGGGACCCCGGGCCCAACGCCTACAGGGGAGCACTGCCCGTCACTACGAGGCCTCCAGAGGAGCTCGGTCCTTCATTTTGGGGTGTCCGTTTTGAGGAACGCTTGAACCCTAGTGCCCCCTCTTCGAAAAGTCTGGGGACTCCACTGCGTGCGTGGCCCAACTAGTAAACCTGCTGGGACCTTTGCACACAAGTGAGGCTACCTAGCGAACGAAAAGGTTAAAAGGTTTCAGAAACCTAACAGAGCAGTATACTCCACAGCACAAAGATGCTACCTGTCTAATTACAAGACAGAATGTCCGTTAAGAGCGCATTACTTCAAAACTTTTGAAAAAAGGGACTGCCTACGTAGTATCAGATAATGCTACCGCCTACCTATTTTAATTTATTTTTCCTCATTTTTCAATGGGGGGCATGGCCTGCTGCACTCCCCGCTGGATACGCCACTGCCTATGACGAGGCCCGGGACCGTATTCTGGGCCTCGACTAGGCCGGTCTCGAGAACGGAGAAGCAATTGTATAATACGGCTGACTGAAAGCAGATCCAGGATGCAATTTTTAATGAAAAATGCAATCTCCTTTTAAAAATTAGTAGCTCCTTGTAACAGTGTGGTACTGAATCATCTTTGTATGACACCATGATAGTGACCCAGAGACTTAATAAGAAAGGAAAGATGTTTGATCGTGTCCGTTCGACTGAGGCTTAAATGATGTCAGGTCTCAACAACCACCCATCATGACCTTCAAAAATTTGCGAAATTTTGCCAAACAAGTGCTCACGGACAAAAGTATTATTTGATCCAAAGGACATGGCCTTGCCTTGAATCTTGGAAAGTAATTTTACGCATTTTTGGTCAAAGTTTGGGACTTATTCTTGAGTTTGTACTAGTATATCTTTTGACACTCCGCCGAGTCCACTTATGTCAAAGTTAACTTACGGTCTCCCTCAGTTCACTTTGACATCCCATTTCACTTTCGGTCTCCCGCAATAAAAAACAAAATGTTGGAAAGTCGCTTCCCAACTCCCCAGGGCCATACATGTTCAAGGCGACTTCCTCCGTAACCGCGTTTCGAAGGACAGATTTTCCTGTTGCTTATATGCAGACATTATTTCCTCGTAAAATTGTGTCCCCGGGACACATTTTCCTGTGGCGGGTGGACACTATTTCCTGAGAAATATTGTCCGGCGGGACATATTTTTTTGGAAAATGTGTCTGATGGGACACATTTTCCAGGAGAGACACCATTTCCTTTTACACCGGCACTGAATGCACACTTAACAGACCGACTTAAACTTGAGTCATTATTTTACAGTCTGCATATTTTTAACTACCGGTATTCAGCCTTACTCGGAGTAACGCCTAGTCAAGAAAAGTATAATGGGTTCTTGTAGGGGAGGGATGAAGAGTACAATTAAGGGGTTTCTATGACCGTCGATTTGCAGCATTGATTTCCCTCGAGTTGCCTTGCTGTAGGAAGCATTCGTGACACACTGCAACCATCCACGGCTGGTGCGGGCTTATAGCGCGCCGAAAAAAAAATCGCATCATTAAAACACTTTTGTTTTACTTCATGTTTAATTACGGTGTAAAAAAAGAAAAATTCCCTTCATTTTCCTCCAAATTTTTCTCGTTATGTTTTCTTTTCCGTAGAGATCAACTAGGGATCATTCATACTCTACTCTCGGTCTAATTGCTATAAATTAGTTTCTTCCCCAATACTCCGAAAGATTGGAATAATCTACCTGCAGCTTTGATTGATGGTTCAGACGGTCACAAAGACCCAGTTCAACTTCTTACGAATTTTATTAGGGCTTAGGGCACCGCTGGGCGCTGATGCATAGGCGGTGTAGTAATGTCCTCTGGATGTGTCACCGTGAGCCGAGAGAAGACCGACTTTTGATTTTTACAGGTGTCACACCCCCAAACCCCTCTTAACGTAGGCTGCCTTGGTCTTTACATCCGATGTGATCAGTATTTCGAGGAAAATTAGAAGTGTGATACATTTCGCAGAGGTAAAATTACGAAATTTTGCTCCTTGAAACGTGCTCGTTCCCACAGCTGGAGGGAAATAGGATGTCATTAAATTTTAAAAGACTATTTTAGGATTCCTCTTTCTTATGCAGGTTTTTCAACGTAAATGCTCAAAACATGCGATGGCGCGGTTATACAATCGATCAATCGAAGGCTTCTGTTCTAATTGTGAACATGGTAACAATATCATCATTAGCTGGTTAGTACAAGTGCTACACATGCGCTCAGTTAACCAAACGATTTACGCTGCGCTCGCATACACTGCGCAATATGCAATGTCACAATGTGCATGTGCATCTCACTAGGTAAAGCTGAGCTTTGTCTGCTGATATGATCTACATTGATGATATTGTACTTTCACATTATTACAGCCAGCACTGCCCGCGTAGTATCTGACAGCGTAGGTGAGAAGTCCAATCAAATTTCCTGAGTCTTGTGCGGCACCAGGCCATCATTTCGTAAGTGTGGCCCATATTTTTGTAGATTTAATAAGAGGTCTTCGTTTCGATTTGGCTGGACTGAGAGCTCTTTATTTCTTAGGGGACCTGCCCCGAGTTCGTGCTCCTTACTCCTAAGGCCTCATAGGTAGGCCTATGTAATAATATTGTTAGCTAGACCTAGCCTAGGCAGCTAGGGCAAAGTCAACTGTTAAGCAAATGTAATGAGTAGGCCTAGGGCTAACTTAAGTGATGTGATGCCCCCGCGCCGCTTGGACCAAAGGTATACAATATAGGTCTAGGTTAGGCCTAACGTTAGGTCTCCAAACCAAGCAGACTTAGGCCTAGGTTGCAGTTTTATTAGCCTGGGCAAAGACCAGGTGTAGGCTAGGCTAAGACTAGAGTAGCCTAGGCTAGGCCTATGGCCTAGTGTGTTGACTGTCGAATGCGCACTTAAGAAACCCTACTATTGCAAGCTTTTTGTGTGGTATGTTATGCTAGATGCATACTTGACGGGCCCGTGCAGTCGACGGTCACCCCCTTATACCATAAATAGTAGTGATACTGTACTTAGGCTATAGAGGGGTTTCATGTGACGTCACACGTAGTGTTGAGCCGATTATCCGTTGGTGTTATCGGTGGCCAAAAATGACATTATCGGTTGGATATCGGTATCAGCAAAATGAGCAGTTGCCGCTGATAATGGCAATCGATATTCTAAAGTCCCCTTGCTTTGTTACCAATTTTATGAAAGTCTCAGTGTACAAAATTTTAACCTGTAAGGATCCATTTTGTCCCTACTTTTCTTCAGTGAAACCCTAGGCTAGGCCTTTTGCCAAAACATTAACAAACAATGCCAGAGACCAAAGCCATGATCACTTTTCAAACGCCGGCATCGCATGATCTTTTCTAGTTGTAGGTTATTTGTGGAACGTGCGTAGTCTACACCGTAAGCATATCTTTCGTTTATAAAGTTTAAATAGACCTACTGTGTAATGTATAATTCCCGCCGATTTCTAACATCTCCCGCCAAAAACTTCAGTTGAAGTTTGAAAGATATCCGAAGAATTCATCATTACTTTTGCCTCAAATGACTTACAAAATTGAAATCTTTCTACGTACATTTCTGTATAACTTTCCTGCGGTCCACGTGGGTGTTCGGTATGTTGCTAACGTGCCTTGTGCAAAATAAACAAATCCCGTACAGGACGTAATGTGTGGGCTCTCAATACACACATTCTACAGTGCAATATATGTGTAAGCATCGTGGCTTCACGAACTGCCACACAATGTGCGATGCTTGTGGGAGCTAATTATACATGCAAGAATCTTTACTGCAAAGACGTGCCCAGACTTGAACTACTGTACATACAGCATATGGTACTGTATAGTGCAGGGCCTTGTCGCACGGAACATACACAGCACAAGGCCAATGTCATTTTGAATGCACTGTAGCACAGGCCCTACATTGTATTTAAGAAACACGTAGGTAAGCATATATGGCTCTAGATTAAACAGAACAGTGTGATGTCGTATTTTGCGCTGCCTTGGGAATTTAATACGGAATTATACGCAATGTTCAAACAGCAGCATGTTTCATTTTTCAGGGATTTGTCTGTAAGTTGTTCTGGTGTTTTACTCTTTTGGCAGGATTTTAACACTGAATGTGTTAAGCTTAGCTACAGGGTAGTTGAAGTGAAGCAGGAACTCAGCAGGTATGTGGTGGATAGAATTGCGGCTTATACTGTTATGCCTATCACTAGCACTTGACGTTGATTTTTAAGTGCGAGCTATCGTTTGTACATTCCATTAGCAATGTAGGCACATGGCCTCACAGGCCTACGGTAGCAAACGTAGCTTGACTGAATGTTTTACTTTGTTATCGATATCGGTATTGGGCCGATATCAAGTTTGACTTATCAGTTATCGGCAAGTTCCGATATCACCGTTATCGACTCAATTTACTAGTCACACGCAATGGATTCCCATGCACTATGGGCAAAACATGCAGTGAGCGAATTTACAGCTCACGTGCACGGCAAAACCATAGATACTACTGTGAAACAATGGACACGTACCCGTCAAAACGAAAGAGAAGTGCAATCTTGCCCTTCAAAATTGCATCTAGCCTAGGTTAAAGAGGGATTTGCATCACCCCAAGTATGACTTTTACTTGGTGGTAAGCCCCGCCCATAATTGTCTTTACTGCTCCTCCTAGTCCAGACACAAGCAATTCACTGCTCAAGGCCACATCCTGGTGAGCATAAAAGACCCCATGTGAAATCAAAACATTCTCTGTGCATGCTGTGTAATATAAGCTGCTGTGCATCTTTTGAATTTTGTAACTCTGATGTCAAACAAACAGTAGTCGCCATTTGAGACTTTTGCTAACCCCCAACTAAAAGCCATACTTGGGGTGATGCAAATCTGTCTTGTGACTGAAATCCCTCTGTAGGAACTTGCATAGCCTAGGCGTAAGTTATACATGCCTTTGCACACTAGCCTACAGTGCAGTACATAGCCTACTACAAACCAAAATTTGCAGTCCCTGGACAAAATCATAGGCATCATCAGCATTATAGTTTATACAGATACACTAAGTTTGGCTTAGTACTAGTATTGGGCTAAGTACTTAGTCTATACAGGTATACATATTTACTTGTCTATTTAGTTTTCTTCTTCTTTCTTCTTGTATACTGGCAGGGCTCTAAAAAAAGGTAGAGCATATAAGCCAGAGGTGTGCGGGGAGGGGGTATGTATTAATCAGAATGCAAGTTAACTTTAAATGTATTAACACTGGTTGCACTGACAGTCCCTTCTGGTAATTTGTTCCACTCCTTTATAGTTCTAAGGAAAAAGGAGTACTTATAGACATGAAAGCAGCACATTGAGTTGGTTCATGAAATTCACCAAATTTTCCCAAACCTGTTAAGTTTTCTTCACATACTAATGACAAATGGTCAAACTTAAACAATCCCCACATCTTGCAACAAATAAATGTTTCATAAGTGAGTAATAAATAATTCAATTCGGTTTTCAAAAATTCGTGACCAGACACTTTTTCAAATTATGCACACAACCGTTACAAGCCAGGATACCAAATAATTCAGAATTTTAGCTTTATGCGTAACTATTGGATGAGAAACTTGACTAATTATGCTAATAATAATCATTGTCATGTGGTAGTACCCTTCAACACCCTTTAACTCAATATGCCCCTTTAACTACAGTATGGCACACAGGTTGATGGAAGTTTTGCGTGCTTGTTCTTCGAAGACCTTGCCGTGTCACAGGTTTTAGGAAGTGTGTAGTTAGGCTACCACAGATCCTATAGCCTAGGCTAGGTAATATCCAGAAGATCGATGCTGTTTTTCAGGGGCTACGGGCTACGCAGTCCCTGGGTATCCTCGAAGCCTCTTCAAGATGGATTAAATCCTGACTGCATATCATCATAGCCTTGTAGCCTCTCAAAGAGAAGTTAAACTTCATAGGCTAGATAACAGGAAGTTTCCTCAGAATATCTAGTTTGTATCCCTGTACCCTCTTAAAAACATCCCAGTAAGGAGAAATGAATTTTTTCTGTCCATTTGGCTTCTCACAAACACAAATTGACTACTGACTGCCTGTCCTCCTAGCCTCTTGAAAGGTAACTAGTGAGATACCTCAATCATAGCCGAAGAATAGGACTACCATAATTATAGATGAGTTGCTCTCAAGTAACATTTGATGCCTGGAATCTGTAGCCTTTAAGTTTTCCAAAACAGAGCTTCCATGTGTGTGGTATTTTCCACAATTACTCCCTGGTACTTTTTACCATTACCGTCCAGCAACAAAAAAACGGTTCTTATGTCTTTGCTTTGCTTTCTATGAACCCCTTATTCCAAACCTGGGATTACCCCCCCCCCCCACTCCCACCCCACCCTTATTGTTACTAACAACAGTGATGAAGCATAAACTCAAGGAAATGTGGCCTGTGGCAAAAAATGCTTGATAAGCCCTGCAGTAAAGTTAAATCCAGGTGCCCCAATTTATGGCTCCTAAGCAAGTGACCTTTGGTAAAGCAACCTGCTACAATGGTCTGAGTAAATTTTGGCCTGTTTGAAGTTGTTTTTGTATAGACCAATACATTTTGTTGCAGCATAATATATGTCTGTGATACTGAAGTTCATGAGAAAAGCATAACTCAGTAATACTCTGAGAAGAGTTTTCAGCAGTCAAGTCCTTTCATGTGTAAAATTTTAGCCCACCATCATAAAATATAGTAGACCTTACCATGTATCAAATGGGAAGGGGAGGGGAGGTAGATGGGGAGGGGGTGGAAGGTAGATAATCAAAGGCCTCTATAGTAATTGTAGCCTTAGCAATAGTTTAGACATTACTGTACCAGTCTATGCTACCAAACAGTGTAGACTTTGGCAGAGTTGGTTGACATGCACATTACTGTTAGCATTGGCTTAACTTGACACAGGCTAAGACCCGAGAAGCATAGTAACTGTCATATCAGCTCAATAAGTCTTAGTGGAGACTCAGAGATCAGCTATACAGTAGATCTTGGCCACTCAGCAGGATGTCAAGAAGGGTGTAAACAAACCATAGGTATAAGTATTAGTTTTCATCCATTCACATACATATAGACCTTATGTATTGCTGACATCATTTGTCTTTTTGGAAGTCCTTCTGTACTAAACCTCTATCAGTGCTCATATATTGACTTAATGTCTCAAGTTCTCAATTCCATAACGATGTTACAAAAGTTTTGGTTGTTGTGTGAAAGCTTTGCAGTAAAATATGTGAGTCTTTGGCTTTTTAAGTAGGTTCACTTTGATCCTTATAGATTAATAAAAAAAATTATTCAAGTTTGTTGTATGTCCAAGCCTTACATTAGGCAGGTGCCAGGCTATTTGTAACCATGGTCCATAGATTAAGCACTTGGCTTCAAAGCTATACCAGGTAACTTTTAATTTCGTTCAAAATGCCTGGTCATATCACCCAACCTATTTAATCCAAAGCTGAGGTTAGTATTCCGATTAGTAAGTGAGTATTTGACTTGATTTGTGCTCACAAAGTTTCGTTAATTGGTGCACAAAACATGGACAGAAGTTTATGAGTTCATTTCAGTTGTTTGCAATTGTATGTACTTGTTGTAACTTGTAATATCATCATCATAATGTCATCATGCCAATAAAAGCTCCTGGTCATGATAAAATGGCTTCTGGTTCTGGCAAAACCTACAAGAGGGGGAACAAAAGCATTGATTGGACTGGCACTTGGTCCAAGCCTACTTTAATGTAAGGCTTGAGTGTGCCTTAGAAGGGTAATTTGAATAAGGTAAACTTGGTTCTGCTTAGTCAGTTAAAATGCTTGGTTACTCACATCACATTTTTTGATTTGAATCGGTTCATGTATTCAAGGTACAGTTATTGCTAGGTTCATAAGTCATAAGTGTTGTTCAGTAATATTTATGTTATAAATATAAATGCTACCCTGAGAGTGGTTACCAAAGGTTCATAAACAGCTGCGTGATTTTACGTACAGAAGAGGAACTAATAAGTACTTTTCAAACTGAATACAAAAGATGCAGTACCTTTTGTGGTTTCCTTAATAACCTTTGAAACATTTAATGACATTTACAGAGTACAGTTGCAGTTCATGTAATTTCAGTATGTGTCACCAGAACTATTACAAGTTAACTTTGTACCTGACTGGAATGTTAAATGCACAGTCACTTAGGTCATTTATGCAGTTTTGATATCTTGCAGTGGCTTAGAATTTTTAAATTTCACATAATTTGCAGTATCTCAGCAAGCCTCCAATGAACCTGCATTCTTAATTTTCATGTAGTAGGCTCCAGCTACAATATGGACCATTTTAAGTGTGTATCTCTTTTAATACAGTTCAGGAGTATCAATGCTAATAGCTGAAAATTCTTTTCAAAAGGCTTAGATGGATTTAGGCAATACATCTGTTTGTCTGCTGTGGGTTTGAATGAAGAGAAACAGTGTGTATTTTTGATTGCATGTGTGCACATGTGTGGATATGTGCATTTGTGTCACTTAGCTTGTTAACTTGATATCTCAAGAAGGGAAACTGAAAATTCTCATGCATGGTATGAAGATCCCCCATATTGAGAGTAAGAATCCTGTTTTTGGTGGAGGTCAAAGGCATCTCAGGCCACTTGAGGTAAAATTCCGGAAAAACTTGTCACAATACAAAGAAGAATGGATACTACACATATTTAACATGTAAGTGCATTATACAGGCAGGGAAACGTTTTTTTTTGGTGGAGGTCAAAGGTCATCTGGGGTGAGTGGAGGTCAAAATCTGAAAGGCATCTTAGTACAGTTTCTCAAGATAGGACTGATGGATGCTTTTAATACTTCACATAAAAGCATTATGAGAAGCAGAATAAGCTTATTGTTTATTGTAAAAGGCCAGTTGAGGTCATTGGAGGTAAACTAGAAAAGCGTTTAAATACATTTTGTCAAGTTAGGAAGCATGGGTACTTTTCATACTTAGCATGTGGTTGCATTTTATAAAGAGAAACAATGGCATTGATGTGGTAGAGGTCAGAAGTCACTGGAGATCAAACTGGAAAACCTTACCTACACCCCTGTGCCCTATCTCTCAAAGTAGAAACTTAGAAGCATGGATACCAGGGGTCGAAATAAGCCTTCAACCTTTGTGGGCCTGCCGGGCCCCTAGCCCATGGAATCTAGGGGCCAAATGAGAAATCAAGGGGCCCAAAACCTACAAATAAAAAAGGACTGATAAAGTGTACGGGTGCTTTTTTACGTGCTTGAAAACGTATGGGTATGATTAAAGCAAGTTGAGGCTGAAACTAAAGTAGCCTGAAACCAATCTGTCCACACCCTCTTAGACCATGTTGCATGTAAGCTAGTACACATTTTCAAAATTTTCTCGTCACTCGATCTGGAAGTTATTACCCCGTAAAATGAAGGGCACTGTTCAATTCCCGCCGACCGTCTTCGACAGGGGATCTTGTGAGGCTCCGCCTACATTACTCATGACTGACATTGGTGTATGTCTAGTCTGCAAGAGTGATCTTCCGTATTGTGACAAAGCAGACTCTTTATGAACGATGTGAACTGATTTCAGAAATAATGTGTGTTTTGCAGGTTTTAAGTGACTGTTAGTATAGGAATACACAGGCTGTGCGAGATATAAGATCTTTGAGTTGTGGATGGAGAGGTTCACGTGCAGACTGTACAATTAGACTTGTAATATTTAGGAGCCAATCGGGCCCTTTCCCAGTAGAAGTTACGGGCCCGAGCGAATTTCTAGGAGCATCGGGCCCACGGGCCCCTGTTATTTCGAGCCCTGATGGATACTTTCATAATTTTCATGACTAGAGACCACAAAAAAAAAAAAAAACAGAATTTGACATTTTTTTGTTAGCCTAACACACTTGGGGATGACAGATCATGTTAAGGTTTGCATTGGGACTTAGAATGGTAAATCCACTCATGTTGCCCAATAGGACTCAGTGTTGGTCCCCTATCTATGCTACTGCACTTGTTTTTAAAGCACTTCCCTATCTCCCATCACTCTGGCCTCACAAGAGCCCAAATGGAGTACTGGCTTTTTTCTAATGGCAAAGCTTTGCCCTAGCTGAAGTGCACACAATAATCAGTCATGTCTGATATCAAGGTACGTATGGCAATAAATATGTACCATATTGTAATGAAACAAACATGTTTCTACACACTGAATGAAATCTGAGAACCTGGGAAGAATAGGTTGGGAAACTGACATCTGCGAACATTGGAGAACTGATTTAAGAGAATTTTGCACAAAACTATGAAGATGTTTGTATGATTTTTATTTTCACTGAAAATTGATGGTAGTTTTTATACCATTTAATGCATACTATAAGTATAACATTTTCATACAATTGTGCTGGAGGGGAAGTTTTTAAGTTGCTTTGAGTGCTGGAGGAAGCTGAAGTGCTGGCCTCAGCCATCCAGCACCGCATGTCGTAGCTACAACCCTGCCCGCAGGGCTGCAGGTGGAGTCCAGATGTTTTGAAAAGTTTTGGTGTGATTCCTCCAATACAAAATATTTATGTTGTGTCTGTTTTAGACCGGATAAGTTGGCAATGTCAGTGACCTCAAAACTGAATAACTGTCTTTAGATTTATTCTCTTTTTGGAAAGCCATGCCTATCAAATTTTGGAATGTCTCAAAAGCCACCCCACATAAATTTGGCCATCTCCGTTACCATTCAGCTATCTTAAACACAGTAAGATGCATCTTTAGCTAGTTGCCTTGTATGCATGGCAACAAATCCATTTAAGACCATATATTAGGCCAACAATAGTAGTTCCAAGTTGTATTCAATGAAAGAGGAAGTCTTGCAAGTAATGTACAGGTCAGAATGTACACTTCCTTGTTATATGCACTACAAAATGAATGGTTCTGCTCATATTGCTTACCAGCAAAGCTGACCAGTTACAGTACTGATAATTGAGGGACATTTTGTCACTGTCTTGCTGTCTGTCTTACAGTCAGTCTGTCTGAATATATTTTTGCACCTTGAAGATATAATACAGTACTTGACACTGAAGGGGGCTGTGGCATCCCCTCACCCTCATTATTTAGGAATAGCCCAATAGTTCTAAATACAATTGGTGAATGTACTGTGATTTACATTCAGACAATAGCTAAACTCTGGTTGGTCAATGGTGACTTGTA
>JAIZAY010001010.1:0-23808 GCA_029531755.1 Holothuria leucospilota | reverse complement strand
TCTTCAGAAATTTGTTTTTACCATTTAGACCTTTTCAATGGGACTGTTGAAAGATAGATATGGAATGAAAGTGCAAAATTCCAAACATGCTTTGTAAGGAGTCGTAGCATTCCAAGCATTTCACAAAAATATCCTTTCAAGTTCCTTGAATAATTTCCAAATGCCCTGAGAAATATTGCCACAAGTAGTTAGTTGCAAAAGGCCACTAGGCCTAAATCTGTCAATGGATAAAATACCACACAAATAAACGTCATGAATGAAAATAACATTTTTCACTCCATAGCTATTCTAATTCCCCAAGTTTCCTCTGATATTAGCAGTGTCTTTCAAAATTACAAAGTTTTTCTGACTAGGAAAATCGGAAATATGTATTTTGTAATGTCCCTCATTGGGTGGGGAACTTCAGACTCAGGATCATCAAAGTCAGTCACAGGCAGCAGGTCACAAGCAGTGTATTAATGCTTAAAGCGGTTTTTGCAACTCTTTACTTTCTACTAGAAGACAAGATATATGTTATGTCAACACTCCTTCTGTACCTCTATTCCAAACTTTTCACAGCTTTACATTTATACTTTAACTCTTAAAACAGTCTTCCTAGAGATTTTTGAAATACTTTGAAGCCCCTGGCTCGCACGGTGTAGGGGTTTGCCCTCTCTGCACGCTTCATGTACACCCTTCCTTGTTCTACAACCTTTCAATACCTGTACACCCTCCTAATCTAAAAAACTCAAAATAACTCATAGTACAGTAACTGGTTAGCTCCTGTACAGCAATTTGACATACTCTACACACCAATCAAGGCCTGTTTAAACTATATGTAATTAATCTGCTTCCAAAGCCTGCTTCTCAAGTACTTATCTGATCTAGATACACATGCCGGTATAAAGCTCCATTACAATATGGTGAGCTATAAACTGAAAGCTGCCTGAAAAGCAAATGTCTATTCATTTTATGCTGTGTAACCATTTTTCAACACTTGACTTACTGGACTTTTTTTTGGTATTTTTTTTTTAAACTTTCACAAATTTAAATATCCATTCTTCCATAAACACAAGCTACTGTGATGTGACCAAAGTCCAGCCAGCATCTAACATATTAAAGTTAAATAAACATGTCATCCTCTTTTTCACTTTTGGTGAATAAAAGGCCAATCTATCTAATTGCCATAGTAGGTCAGTTGATTATAAATTGAGATTTTTTTCAGAATTTTACCTTTTTCGCCTGTCTCAACAAAAGATTGTTTTTTCCCAATTTACACAGCACAGTTACAGAGCAGTCACCCTTGTGAAACCTGGTACAGGTGACAAAGCAATCTTATTAATTTTTGAGATGCATGCCACTTTGTCTTGTATGACATCTCAATCAATAAATACTAACCAGGTTCTCCTTGATGAGTGCTTGATAGTTGAACATTACTTGTTGTCTGGTCAGGATGGTTTCTTTAGACCAGCCATCAAATGCTGCCTTTGCAGCAGCTACCGCTGCTTCCATCTCATCTTTGGTAGACTTTGGTACTCTTGTCACTACTTCATTTGTGGCCTTGATGTATAAAAACAAATATTAAATTGGATATACTCTATTTAAAAGATGACACATCAATCTTAACATAAGAAACTTCCATTATCATTTTACATCTTGAGCTACAGCATCACACAGATTCCTTACTGCTTCTAAATACAGACTGGAGAGCATCAAAAATCAACCAGAATGCAAAAATGTATTGAGGTTTCGATGATACATGTTCTATTCCAAATAATGCCATGATGTCCCATATCTTTCAGTCACTGGTCAAGTGCTATCTAAACATGTTGGAAAAAAAAAAATTTTAGGTTCATATTTGATCTTGGGAATTCTTGGGAAAATTTGCATTTTGACTTCTGGTGAACCCATGAGACGATCTTGGGAATTCTTAAAATTTTGCTTTTTGACCCCTGTGACCCCAGATGACCTTTGATCTCCACCAAAAACGAAAGCATTCATATTTTCACTACAACGCATCCACATACTGAGTATGAAATCTATCCAAGCTTCCTACCTGGCGATATCGTGTTAACAAGGTTTGCAGTGTTTGACCCCAGTGACCTCAGATGACCTCTGACCTCCACCAAAAAGTGATAGGGTTCATCTTCTTACCAAAATGCATCCACATACCACGTGTGAAATCTATCCAAGCTTCCATCTTGAGATATCATGTTAACAAGGTTTTCAGGGTTTGACCCCCAGTGACCCCAGATGACCTTTGACCTCCACCAAAAACAATAGGGTTCTTCCTCGTACCATAACGCATCTACATTCTAAGAATGAAATTCATCCAAGCTTCCTACCTTGAGATATCATGTTAAAAAGGTTTTCAGCATTTGACCCCCGGTGATCCCAGATGACCTTTGACCTCCATCAAAAACAATAGGGTTCTCCCTCTTACCATAACACATCTACATAGTTTACTACATATGAAATTCATCCAAGCTTCCTATCTTGAGATATCATGTTAACAAGGTTTTCAGGGTTTGACCCCCAGTGACCCCAGCAGATGACCTTTGACCTCCACCAAAAACAATAGGGTTCTTCCTCTTACCACAACACATCTACACACTAAGTATGAAATTCATCCAATCTTCCTACCTTGAGATATCGTACACACAAGGTTTTCAGGTTTTGACCCCTGCTGACCCCAGATGACCTTTGACCTCCACCAAAAACGATAGGGTCCTTCCTCTTACCATAACACATCTACACACTCAGTGTGAAATTCGTCCAAGCTTCCTACCTTGAGATATCGTGCACACAAGGTTTTCAGGTTTTGACCCCCGGTGACCCCAGATGACCTTTGACCCCCACCAAAAACGATAGGGTTCTTCCTCTTACCATAACACATCTACACACTACATATGAAATTCATCCAAGCTTTCTACCTTGAGATATCGTGCACACAAGGTTTTCAGGTTTTGACCCCAGTGACCCCAGATGACCTGTGACCCCCACCAAAAACGATAGGGTTCTTCCTCTTACCATAACACATCTACAAACTACGTATGAAATTCATCCAAACTTCCTACCTTGAGATATCGTGCACACAAGGTTTTCAGGTTTTGACCCCCGGTGACCCCTGATGACTTTTGACCCCCACCAAAAATAACAGGGTTCTTCCTCTTAATATGGGGCATCTATGTACCAAGTTTGAAAACTGTCAGAGTTTCTCTTCTTGAGATATCGTGCACACAAGCTAAGCGTCACAAACACACACACACATACACACACACACACACACCCACGCATACACACATATGCCATCATGACTGCATAGGTTTCTCTTTCATCGAAACCAATAATACATAGCACAATTTACCTACTGTTAATTGGGTTAGAAAGATGGTCAAAAATTTCAACCAAGCAAAAGGTTAAATTCAATTGAGAAAATGACAATCATTGACACCTTAAACGAAACTCCTGGTTGACTCAGACTACATCCTGGTCCAGTCAAAGTTCCAAGGGAACATTAGCCCAGGCCTTGATAAAACTAGTTCCTGAGAAAAATACATGATTTCCCCTCAATTAGCAAGAGTATTTTAACCTGAACTATGCCAAAAGTACATTGTTACTGTAAATATATTTAGCACTATCTCAAAGGTTAAAGGTAGCAAACGTTTACACTGACAACTACATGTTTCCCCATATACTGGCTCCTAAATGTAAAAGTGTGGTATTTTGCCATGAACATAATTTGAATCAATAAAAGATAAACAAAATTCTAAAGTGACAAGTCAGATTTCACACATTGAATATTTGCCCCATCAAGGTACTCTATCTTCCCAGAATACAAAGTCCTATGACACCACTCTTTCCTGTGCAGCACACTTAAGGCAGTAATGGCAGATACAAAACGACTAAATAAATATTTATTTAAAATTTTACAGTCTTCAACCAATGGAAAATGCATACTTGGTACAGGAGTACCATTCCACATTCTTCAGGATTTTCATGTTTCAAGTGTACCAAAGGAATCTCAGATGTCCCAAACTGTGCTGAGAACTAATCCAGACTTTTCTGCGGCTATTGTAAAACAACAAAACACTCCTCTTTAACTGATTAGGTCAATCTGTACTTTCCCAATCTTACCACCTGTATGAAGTAAAGTGTGGGATACATGCAACTTGATAGCCCATTCAATTTATTTTGCAGTATGGAAGATCATATTCCAGTGCAGTTGTTTAAATAAAACTGCTCTATTTTTGGTTGGTTTCAGACAGTTCAGATACAAAGGGCGCTTTTACACTAGGAAAGCAAACCATAAACAAGCATCCTGGTGCTGTTCTCAAACTATGATCTCATGTACATATACCTACAATACAGAAAATGAATATGGCCATAGAGCTTGAGCCCCATTGATCCTGGAGCATTTCAAGCAATAAGCTTCATCTTGAGCAGAGGGTTAGATCCTCTCTTCTGGCAAATATCAAAATCTTACCATGAGATCCTGATCTGAATTGAATTTACTTACAGTTTTGATCTTGACTACAAGATTTGACCCTAAGCACAAGATTTGATCCAGATATAGTGTAAAGGAAATCCCAAATAAACACTGTTTCTGTGCTAAACAAAGTGTCTGACAAAATTTTAAGTTTGAGCACAGACTTTTCCTGTGCCTACCAATACTTACAGGATTGTGAACATCAATCCATTCCGATGTTTGGGATTCTACAAACTCCCCATTGATGAAGTTCTTAGTTGTTGGCTATAAAGAGATAAAAGCATTTATCGATAACTTTTACAGGAAAACTGTTTTCTGTGCCTTTCAATAACATTCAATACACAATATGCTCAAAGGCTCATATTTTCACGTTCTGTTATTCTTCCCACAGAAAAATACTTGCCACAACTTTCCAAATCAACACAAAATAACAAATCTCCTTCCATTTCCCTTACAAGTGTCTATCATGAATCATGATGTTTGTTTCAAAACATAAATATTGAGTGAAAAAGATAAACCAAGGAGTTATTCTGCATGACATCAAAACTCAAAAACAAAAGTGTTGTCACAGGATTTACAAGAGCCATTCATGCATTATCACAATGCCAAGGTAAACTGTTAAATTCCAACAAAGGTGACTGTTTTTTTCCTTGAGTACCTGAAACCTGTGTCATTCCTTTTCCCCAAAACTTGTTACATATACATGCATAAAAGGTAAATTCCTTTGGATTGTCCGAGTAAATGTACAATACTATTTTTTCCCATTGTTGTGAGTGACTGTGCTTGTATGCAGAATGGCAAGCTAGTTTCAACTGATCCCCTGAATATACAGGTGTATATTGCGACAAGAATGCCATGTCCTGGATGTTGACCAGCTGATAAACCAAAATACTGTACTATGCTTAAATAGTCCTGTGCATGCAAAAAAGCAACAGGACTCCTCAATAAACATGAGGTTAAGCTCGTATATACAGTATATATGCAGTTAAGCTCAAGTCATTCTTGGAACCACAAGCAGATTAAAGGAAGATCACAACAACTGAGTATATGCTGAAAGGGCCATCCCAAGAGACACAATGTTCAATCAATGCACATATGCCTCTATAATAGTGACAAAAATAGTCTACCAAAATCATACCAATTGGCCTAATAGCCACCATACACAAAAACAAAAATTTCACAAAAAGGTGAGCCTTACCCATTTAAATATCCCCTTGGTGGTCTACCCCCCTCCCCTGAAGCCCTGCCCACAAGAGAACCTGATTCAGCTTCCAACTGCTTAAGCTTCACCTCCCTAGCCCATGGTACTCATTCACAATGGTTTTTCCTTTCACAAGGCAACCCATGTTGGATAAATGTACACAGACTATATACTGTATAAACCAGAATGTATGTCCTATGATTTCTTGCAGAAAAAATAGCCTGTGTCAAGCTTTTTCTTTTTCGTTCTATAAAGTGTGGGAGTGCAGGGCAGTGCCAGGTGGTGCTGGCCAGCAAGCAGTGCATGACGTCCATCATTCCTATCTTGAAATATCATGTTTTCAAAGCTTCTGATTTTTGACCTCTGGTGATTTCACATAACCTCTGACCTTCCACCAAGTACAAGAGGAACATTCCTTTCAATACTACAGATCTAACAGAAGAAAAATTGAATAACAAAAACTGAAAAGTAAATCCTTGAGTGGGATTCAAACCCAGGCTGTCTAAATGAGAGACCAAGATCTTTCCACTACACTATCAACATTTCAACATACACATTATTTAAAGGTTATTTCTACTCATCTACAGTCACAGTATCTTTCACACTTGTTGATAATTAGGTAATTAAATGAGCAGTACTAATTAACGTACCAGAGTTATGCTTATGAAAAGATACATACATTGTTCTCTACAGTTTTATCTTTGGAATGGTGCTAAAATTCAGCCATCTCCTTTTGGTGGTCACAAAAAGACACAATCTGGAGGTACAGCCCACTGTCTAGTCTGTTTTCAAGTTTTTTTGGTTTCAACTATGGTGACTGCAGATGATCTTTGACCTCCACCAAAACTGATACGGTTCTCTCTCTTAATATGTGACAATCTTCTAATACCAAGTGTGAATTGCTTATTACTACACATGTTTAGAGGGTATTTGTGTCCAATAAAACAATTTTGCAACACAAAATTTCTTATATGGTACCAAATTTTTTACAATGCCAGTTTGTGCAAGTCATGAATATATTCTAGACTGAGGAAAAAAGGAACTACCACTTACCCCATGATGATGACACAAGGCTCTTGCTGTAACTACAGCAGTCTGTAACTGAAAGGAAAAACATGTTAAAGGTTAAAATTTGTACTCAGTGGCAGCTCAGTCCCCCAGTGAAAAAAGTAGGGGGGCTAAGCCCCCCCCCCCCACTATTTGCCAAGTGCTCCAAGAAGTGGGGACCGCAGGGAGAATTTCAAAGTGAGTGCTGAACAATGTGCATAATCTTGATCGGTCCAATGCACAATATGCTAATAATTTTAGGGGGGAAAGAGGGCCCCACCACAAAAAACACTCTAATGGTGTTGTCATTTTCCCTAAAATGAATGCATTCAGACAGACTGTTCTTTAGTATTGATTGAGTGAGGTAACTGTCATGCAGGGTAATTGATGAATTTGATTTCTCACTTTATAGTTGTGTATATATTGCGTCAGCCTCTTTTGTGGGATGGAACGCATAGCCTGGGGTGGGTGAAAGGCACCACAGAGGGGGGTGTTGGCGCATTATGATCTCGGAGATATATGATTTGGGAAGTGGACATGTATGGACAAATGTAACAGAGATTTACAAGATAGATGGGACAATAGGTTGGTGGTAGCTTGGGGGGAGGAACCACAGTAGGGCTGGGGTTGGGAACAAGAGGTATGACCTAGGGGTTATATAATTAGTAATGGACATGAATGGATGGGGTGCTGGGCAAATGTAACAGAGATATAGAAGGTGGATATGGGGGACATTGCAGGTTGGTGGTAGCCTGGGGGAGGAACCTCAGAAGAAGGGGAAGGGTGGGGACAAATTGTATGATCGAGGGGATATATAATTGAGTAATGGACACGTAGGCTATGGATGGGGTGATGAACAAATGTAACACAGATATAGAAGGTGAATATGGGAGTCAGTAAATAAATAAAAGAGGATGCATAATTCATTATGATTTTTGTATCATCTCATCTCATCTGATATGTATTACCATTTTTCATAGATTGACTTTTTTTTTCATTAACTGAGAAATTGCAGACATGAGATCCATATTTCAAGGCTGGGTACGGTACATGCAACTTAGAACACTCGGGAAGTGCCGTTTCCGGCCATCTGGAGGGTTTGCAAAGTCAAAAATTTTCTTGTACGCTCCGCACCAACTGATGGTGGCGCTCCACTTCAACAGTCTTCTAGCACTCCGCCCCCTCAATATTTTTTCCGTTCAGCCACACCTGATTGCACTAGTATGCTTCTTATTTAGCATTAGTCACATACTGTAACATGCACTCCATTGATACAGGGAGTCAACTCCCTGATTGATATGAGGATATACAAGTGCCCTCCTGTCCCTTCCCCGGGGCTTCCCACAATTTACTGTATTAAACCTGCATCACAGGTATGCACAGATAATTTTGCTACTGTCACTGGGTGCTCACGTGAGCCTTTGTTGAAACAAAATTCATACTTTAAAGTTGTGTCCAATCAACTGAATTTGAGAGTAACAGGAAATGAAATTCCTGAAAACCTTTTGGACTCTAGGCCTAGAAATGTACCTTCCTGTATAGTCAAATTGACCTCACCTACAGGCTACAGAAACTATTACAGTACAGGAGAAATTACACAAATCTTCCTATCCCAGCAGTTGGCACCACTACTGGGACAAAGCATTGCATCATCTCTCATGGTCACTTAGATACAGTTCCAGGGCATTTAATGTAAAGCCAACGCCGAAGTAGCCTTAGTCAAGGCTTTTCTGTCATTTGTTATCCCTCCTTTATTTATTTTGATTTGAAAGTTTGCGTTTACCTATGTTTAAGGCTAGACTTCGTATTTACTGAGCCTCCACAGATCTAGCGTCGGCATCAAAGCCTTTGGACAAAGTGTTAATATATGTATCTGTGATATTCAAGTTGCTACTAATTACTATTAATTTTCATTATGTTGCTATGTCATCCTTAGGAAACTGACCAATGAAATTGCACCTATTATTGTTGTACACTCGCAGAACCAGTCCCTGTTGTCGACCTCAATTCTCACTAACGTTGTCGCTTGTACCGCTCGAAGAACACAACAGCCAAACACATTGGTAAATCAAACTCTTGCCAAATGCAGTGGGAAGGTTAGCAAGGTTGTCCCTTCCAATACTGAAAGAATTGCTTCAACGTGCTTATTTTTCACCTAGTTGTACAGCAGCATTTTGTGCAATTGAAACAAGCTAATCACGTTCAATGCCTATGGCGCCGTTTGTTGTTCACAGACGGTGCAGTAGTACGTACACACATTACAGTACTACGTACACATAACCTAAAACTACATATTCATAAATTTCTAAAGACTGTGTTCTCTGACTGGTCTGCTTCATTACTACCGATTTAGTAGTAGATTTCAACGGTAATAGTTTAATGTTAGATGAATAAAACTACATATCTTTGTCCAGAGACTTTCAGGCCTAGCACATACCAGGGGGAGTAAAACACTGAGGAGGTAACAGCCATGATTACAGAGGGAGGTGAAAGAAACTTCCGCCAAGGGCCAGAATAATAGCAGATTTCCCTGGAATGCAACTCAGATTTCCTGCAAGAACTGTTAGTGATCAGTGAGAGGCATTGCATAATTGCACGTTTCGCGTCAGACGATGTACTGTAGGCTACCGTATTGTTGTCAGCATTATCTGACCCATCAAGTTAGCGCTAATCACTCTCTCAAGTCTCATTGGTGCACCGTGTGTAACTAGGTGTGACCAGGTGTGGGTATGACTTTGTGAATGTGGAAGCCAAACGTTTGACACGTGTTTAATTACAAGCACGAAGTAAAGTCCAATGCCTGTTCTCACCGCACAGCATGCATTTTAATACTGAGTGAATCTTTCGAGCGGACAATGATACTGTTCTTTTCATAACATTGCAGTTCATGATTACTCACTGTCAGTATCGCGTATAACTACACAAATTGTATGATTGTTGAGCCTGAAGTCTTCTCTCTTAGGAAATTGCTATTTTCTGTGCCCTGTAGGTTGTGGAAGATTTTTTATCACAATTTCAAAAAATGGTGGATATCTATCCCGATTGATTTTTCACTGCACTCCCCGCACTATAGACTACCACAGACAGTTCCAGATCGGTGTGGTGTCACTCCAAGATGCCGATTCTACATACTGCTGTATTACTGCTACCAGTTATGAAACACATTATCGTGTAAGGGCAATAATATCCGATATAATATCTGCAATAATATGCCCCAACCTGCGGACACTCATGTTGTCGGAGCAACTGAAATTACGTTATGATCAAATTGATCATGGATGTGCCTCTAGTTATTTTCACATACATGATTCTGTCTGCCGGGAAAGGAAAGTGGCCGAGTGGGCGCCGAAAAATCCCCTCCACTTTCAAAAGTTGTTGATGCCCATTCGAGGTGAGGCAGTAAAATACTCCAGGCAGGCCTATGGGCCCGGCCAACTTTGCACCAACTTTGCCAAAACACTGAACATCTTTGAAATTTATAGGTGGTAAAAATTAATACTGTCAATGCAGACTCATTGACTCATTCTATAATTACTTTTGTTCAAAAATATAAATAAAATCATACTTTTGCCTTCAAAATACAACACTGAAAAGGTACTTTCCAGCCACCAAGTTCTTTAGGCAGTCAAGTTTATCGAGTACATTTACAATGTTTCTATAATGTACACTCATGTACAGCCGGGCTAAGTTTAGGTAGCGCCAGGTGAGTCGGGCTAAAATTAGTAGGATCCCTCTGGATTTTGATATCCTGCACCTGATCATTGGTCTAGAAATTAGAGATCACCATGACACTAGAGACCAATGAAGCTTCTTAACTTCTTAACTGACCTACTCCTGAGGCTAGGCTAAAACAGATTCTGTTTTGGGGTAGGTCTAACGCAGCGGTTCTCAAACTCTTTGAGGGTGAGGACCAAATGGAGAGGCTGGAAAGAGGCCGAGGGCCACAGGGGAGGATTTCAGGATTAGAGAGCAAAGACAATAATTGGAAATAGCACAATCCATACTTAGGGGTTTTCTGGAGCTGTATCTATGGCAAACAGATGTAGAGGTATGCAGTTTTCATAGGAAGAGGTTCCTTAAGGGGGCAATCTGCACTTTTGCAGAGTCCAACAGGAGCAACCTGACCTCAGCCCCACCATGGTTGCATATGTGAGTCACCAGTATGGTCATTTTTATGTTTATCAAGAGTCTGTTTGTGGTATAGGAGACACATCTGGCATTTAAAACAGCAAAACTAAGTAGGTTGCCTACGAAAATCGCACTCTGAAACGGATGAAGTCATAACAGTTCTGAACTTATCCTTTGTTAGTGGCCAGTATGTGAGGAAGCTCTTGATCAGTTATTCTCAAATGGGGTTGGCCATAGAGAGTGGGTCTGCTGAGTGCGAGGACCACATTCCCAAAAGTCGAAAAAAGCTTTGATTGAAGGATAATGTTTCATCTTACAGAGCTATGGAAAGAGCTAGTTCATACAGTATAAAATGTCAAAAACACATTGTTAGTACCGAAATATAAATTGCAGAAATTTTAATTTCAGTAACCAATCAACAAACGTTTAACACAAAATGTTTTTCAATACAGTCACCTCACATCACAATTAAATTTCCGGAATGTAAGTTTGCTAAAAAGCTTTGTCACTACAAATACAACCACTCCATAATTTACAGTACCACTACATGCCACCGTGTACATAACATGGTTGTCAACACGGTACAGAAAATTGGTCTTGGCAGGATACGACTGAACAAGGAATATACCGCACAGCTTGTTATGTAGACAACCTAGGCTAGCCCCTTTCAGGAGAGCAAACTTGGAAGGAGTCAAGTAATGACTTAATATTACATAATTTATTTCCTACTTTGCGGCATTTTGTTCTTGTCGAATATGATTTTTCCTCAAAACCTAAAAATCAATTCAGGGGTGGCACCGACAGGGCCCAAGGGCCGTGTTTGTGAATCACTGGTCTAACGTAGGCCTAGTCCTCAGTAAAGGACTGTGGTCATTTGCCTACAGCTCACTATACACAGTCCTTACAACAACCTATGGAAATAGCGGGGAGATCAGCCGTATGTGCAATGGTTGAAATTGTCTTCCTTCTCACAGTAAATTTTGACAATAAAATCTTAATTTACTACCATGAATTTTCTTCTCCACATCTTACGGGAGTTTGCTGCTGTTTTGGATCACTGAGAATTTCTGGAAAGTGCCAAAAATTTGAATTTGAAAAGTTTTTCTTTGCTCTCTCACGATTCTGTTGAGCATAGTATACATGTCATGAGCCAAAATCCGGGAGTGCCACTGTCTGCTTCTAGTCCTAAAATTGATAGAAGTAACGTTAGGCCTAAGTCAAACTCATCTTCAAATCCAAGGATCCTTTCCACTGAGCTGTCACGTAGACGGTTGCCCACTCATCTTAAAAAGCTTAAAATCATTAATGTAAACTGTCAAAGTATTAGAGCTAAGCTTCTGAGCTTTGAAGTCATGCTTGCCATGGAGGACCCCGATATTGTTATCGGTACGGAATCCTGGCTTAACGACTCTATCGCTACAGGTGAAGTGTTCCCTAATTCGTATAATGTTTTTCGGCGGGATCACGAGGCCTCCAAGGGAGGAGGGGTATTTATTGCTGTAAAAAATACTTTTATTGTAACTTCTGAACCAAACCTCATTACTAATTGTGAAAGTACATGGATTTCGTTGCACGTTAAGGGGCTATCCCCAGTCTACATTGGGGCTTTTTACAGACCACAGTCAACAGATCGGGACTACCTGTTGCAACTTGATTTATCCCTATCAAAGATTCCTAAAAATGCAGCCGTGTGGCTCTTGGGGGATTTCAACTTACCCAGTGTGGATTGGGATACTATGTCATTTAAAACTGGTGGAAGCTATCCTGCCATCAGCAACCTTATGATCGACATCGCTAATGACTTCAATTTACACCAGATTGTTAAGGAGCCTACTCGTGAGTCTAACATCCTGGACCTCTGTTTTACAAATAGTCCAGCCCGGGTTGATTCCGTCCACGTTGATAGTGGCATTAGTGATCATGACGTAGTCATCGTAAATGCATTGTTTAAACCAAAGGCTTTCAGACCACCTAAAAGAAAAGTGTTCTTATACCACAAAGCTTATTTCTCAAATATTGATAATGATATGGAAGAGTTCAACAGCAAGCTAACTCCAAAATTAATCAGTTCTTCATCCATGGATGAACTATATGAGTTATTCATGACTACTCTAACTCTATTGACAAGAATATTCCTGCAAAGTTAAGCTCAAGTCGTTTCTCCTATCCATGGGTTAACAGGTTAATTAAGAGGGACATTAGACGAAAACAGAGACTTTACAATAAGGTCAAGAAGTATGGTCAGTCCTCCCATAAATTTGAATTTAGGAAATTAAGGAGAAGTATTGACAGGAAAATCAGAATGTCTCATAATAGCTACGTTAGAGACATTATCGGGGGTAGCTTGAAATCAGATAATACTAAGCCTTTCTGGAATTTTATTAAATCTAAGAGGACTGATACTTCTGGTATCTCGCCGCTGCAGGTTCAAGGAAAACTCCTGTCCACTTCCAAAGATAAAGCCGAAGCCCTGAATAATCAGTTTTGTATTCACAAAAGAAGATCTAAATAGTATGCCTGTTATCGATTCTAGTCCCATCCCTGTTATAGGGGACATTAAGATCTCAACCACTGGTGTCCTTAAACTGTTAACTGATCTTAAAGTGCACAAGGCTGCTGGGCCTGACAATGTCACTGCCTGAGTCTTAAAGTCCTGTGCCAACAGTATTGCCCCCCATTTTTCAGAAGTTGTTCGAAAAGTCGATGTCAAGTGGATGTTTACCAGCAGCCTGGCTTGATGCTAATACAACCCCTATCTATAAGAAGGGTGAAAGATCGGACCCTGCGAATTACAGGCCTGTCTCGTTGACATCCATCCCTTGCAAGCTTTTAGAGCATATTATTCACCGTCATATTATGGATCACTTTGACAAATTTATTAATTTAATGTACTTGCTGATGTTCAACATGGTTTTCGTAAAGGGAGATCATGCGAAACTCAGCTTTCTGCCCTTGTTGACGATATAATGAAGATTTTAGATAACAGAAGCCAAGCTGACCTAATCATAATGGATTTTAGCAAGGCTTTTGATACAGTTCCCCACCAGCGACTTCTTAATAAACTCAAGCATGTTGGAATCCGAAATAACATCTTAAATTGGATTGAGAAATTCCTAACTAACCGTTACCAGAGGGTGCTAATTGATGGAACGTCTTCAGACAAATCTAAAGTAATTTCTGGTGTCCCTCAGGGCACTGTCTTGGGACCCTTACTCTTTTTAGTCTATATTAACGACTTGCCGGCAAATATTCAATCAAGCGTCAGGTTATTTGCCGATGACTGTATCCTGTATCGTGAAATAAAAAACATAGAGGACACAAAAATTCTTCAACATGATGTTGACAATTTGTATCAGTGGGAATCAATCTGGCAGATGGGGTTTAATAAATCTAAGTGTTTTACTATGAGAGTCTCCCATAAAGCAAATCCAAATCAATATTTTTACCAAATGGGTAATCATACTTTAGAGCAGGTTAATCACCACCCTTACCTAGGAGTTGAACTGTCTTTTAGTATGAACTGGAAAAGACATATTAACCAAATTGTATCCAAAGCAAACCGGACCTTACGCCTATTGAAGCGCAACCTCTCGCACTGTGATAAAGATACTAAGACTGCAGCGTACTTTGCTCTTGTTCAACCCATTCTCGATTATTGTAGTACGGTATGGGACCCCTATACCCAATCCGAAAAGAATTCTATAGAAAATGTCCAGAGGCGTGCTGCCAGATTCATCTTTAACAACTACAGTCGCCAATCAAGTGTTTCTGAGATGATTAAAGATCTTAAATGGGACAGCCTTGAAACTCGACGATTTAGGGCTCGTTTTGTCGTTATGTATAAAGAAACGCATGGATTACTTCCAAGTAATGTAAGGAATCATCTTAGGGGAAATAACCATATCACCACGTCGGATTCCGACGTGAGAAAACCCGCCTATTGTGTGTGCCTTGCATATCTCCATTCATCAACGCACACAGAGTGCGAGCTGCACTGGAGGTAATGAGCAGGATGTGGGAAAGGCCTTCTGATACGTAACAAAAGACTACTTAGCAACCAAGTATAAATGACAGCTTACAGAAGTGTCATGAATAGGGATGAGCTTGGAGGGAATGAATGAAATCGTTCGTGAACAAGTATTGATTTTTCTATTCAGTCAAGGTACCGAGTGAGTTCATAGCAGGGCTAGCTCGACATAGGCGTTATACCAGTGATGTCATTGTGTGGATAGTTAAACTACAAACTAGTCCTCCGAGCCTCTTGAATTTTGTCACAAAAAATAAACCAACATAATGTTCAAAATAAAACTTTTAAACTGTACCTTTGAATATTGTTTTGTGTATAAATTGTAACCTCAAAAGTTGAGCGCATTTTCTCGTGAACAAATACCGATCGTTTTTAAAACGATTTGTGTATTCGCACATCGTAAACCCCAGTTGCGCGATATGAACGTTGTTGCTCCGCTCAACTGACAGATTGAGTGAACGTTATATATATGTAGCAGGCTTCTACACTGTGCAATACAGTGCAGTGTTCTGCCCAAACGCCAAGAAATTTTGTACACGCATGACCAAGGGATCCCCGCGTGCTAGTTTTTTTTACGAGCGAACGCGAAGTATAGCAGTCGGTTTCTGGACTTGTTTTTTTTCGTAGGAAACTCGCCGCTTGTACATGAATGTTCTAAAACGTGACATAAATACTTTCAGCAGTTTGTTCGTCCACTGGCAAAACTTAAGAAGGGAATTGTCATTGGTTGGTTCCTTGTGTCTGTTCCCAAAGCCCTGGTTGCAAATGCTCAAACATTTAACACATATTATAAGCGGGAAAGTCGGGTCGGGAAATAAATACGCTAGACGTAATTAACGCTAGCATGTGCGACTTATGCATGGAAGTTCAAATTTAAACACAAACTTCCCGATTAGAAGTTTCAAATAAGTTGAAAGGTTCTAATAGCAAACTACAGTTTGTTTTAAATGTACTTTTACAAGATACGGGATCCTTTCCCGAAGCTTTATCTAAACAGGCTAGTTCACCAGCGACCGCGGGCCTATTTTCAAGTCGGCAAATATGTTCCAAAAAAATAAAATCCCCAGTTCCCAGCTTAATGCGGCTCAAAATGCCCACGGCAGAAAAAGTGCGGGTCGTAAGGCCCCATGCCCACCCTTCCGTCGCCGCGGTCCCTGTTCACAGGCACAAGATCCTCTGACATAGCTGCTGAAACGCTGACAGCATTACCCTTCCGTGCAACAGGCGTTTTCTATTTCTTTTGAGAATGTAGGATCTCAAAATATTCAGAACTTTGTTCACCATTTATGCATATTAAAAATCCGATCCTTATAGCAAAGGTAATTGCTTGAATGCCTCAGAGCATAACATTTTTTTTTATTGCGTTCAATGTTCCGGGAATTTACTTCACATAGTGATTAATTCTTGGTTTGTAAACAAAACTATGGTTACGGTCGGCGAGTTTTCCTTTGGACGTATAGCAGCAAATAATTTTCAAAACAAAGTAATTTACATTGCAAATAATTTTCAAAACAAAGTAATTTACATTGCAAAACATACTAACATCTACATGACAGAAATTCATGAAAAAAATCAAGTATAAGAAAAGACACACACACACAAATACACGAATTTATTCTGGTTCAAATAACATAAGAAAAGCCATTGATCTTCACACTTGAGCGCTCAGTCACCGTAGCTTCGTGTCAAACTGCAAAGGGTGTATGGACTTGAACTATAAAAAGTTTACAAACATCTAATACTCAGTGACTGCAAGATTTGTGGTTTGACTCACACACACAACAGATCGGGCTTTTGTTTGATCCACAATAGAACCTAGCAACAACCTCTGGCATGCAGCCTTAAGCTTTCCTTTGTTCATCGCATGGAAGTGTGTGTAAGCACCTCCCATGCATGCATAATGCCACAGACTTGACCAGCAGTGTCTGTACTGCTCATTTCACAGTGAATAGACTGGCCAGAGTTCAATCCTTCGGAATCCGTCGGGAAGATTTGGCGATCTCCCCTTATTGACCCTTCAAATCTTAATCGACGGACTACCAGTCGTACTAGTGGAAAGTATCTATACCATTATCCCTCCACTAACAAGCTTTGCTATCAGAAATCTCTCTATCCAAGAACTATCCCTAGCTGGAACCTATTACCGGAACAGACTCGCTGTGCCCCATCAGTGGACAGCTTTAAAAACCATCTCTTAGCCCTTGATCAAAATCGTTGTAGCTAGTTTACTCTATTCATCCGACTCCCTTAGCCCTAGTTCAACAGCACGGGATAGCCTTGTCTGGCATTTGTGCTGCATTTGAAAGACGAAGAGGAAGACAAAGACAAATTGAAATCAGGAACTTTTTCGCACCATAAAATTTACTGTGCAACTAAGGAACTTTGTTTAGGACTAGCCTACATCAGTATGCTAACGATCGAGCTACATCATTACGTCAGTTCAAAATGTTTGCAGAGGCAATTGCTATGTGTATCTAAAGGAACTACAGTAATCAAAATATTATGCGTGACGTCACAATGTTATGCACATGGCATTCCGATGTCAACAAATATTTCGAACGCTACAGTAAATTCTACGGAAGTGACAAAGTTGATGATTTCATTTCAAATCTTCAAAAGTTTTCAGACGTTTCAAGTAATTAAAAACGACTAGCCTACAACATTAGTGCAAGACTTGCAAAGGAAACGTTGTGGTTAGGTCCTAGCTTTGCTATACAAAGAAAATCAATTTTGACCAGTACTGTGCTGGTCGAAGACCCCGGGTTTTCAATAGGTCTGTGTAAGGACCTTGTATAGGGAGCTTTACTGAGGACTGACGTAGGCCTATTATTAATGACGAACCTCTCAAATTGACAAAGCTTTGCATCCATAAGCTATATTGCTAATCGCCTCATTCGATACGCAATGCACTTTACTGCGGCATTATGGGATACAAAAGGGAGCAACAAGTAACCTTGTAGGTTTGGCACTGTTGCTCCCTTTTGTATCCTGTCATGCCTTGCAACTGAGATTAGCAATATAGCTTATCAGTCTGGTGACCATCTCAGACCAACCCTATAAAACCACCTTAGCTCTTTCACGGCTTAAGATACCACTGAACATGAGAGTAGGTCATTCACATGGATACCCTGGGCCATGCCTTACAATTACAAATCCCACTGTGCGTGAAATGCAAGGGCAACATGTGTATACATTGTGTAGCCTATTAATAGTCTATAGCCTAGCTTTGGGCCTATGGCTAAGTTACATCACTTGCGAATCACGTAGGCCTAACTTAAAAGAAATATCGAAGGATCCTTCGTCTATATTCCTGTCACCACAACACCGTGGTTTCATGGACGGCTGATGCTGTGAATTACCTTTGAAAATGAGCTTTTACCCAATCGAGTGAGCAGAGTGTTCATTATGCTGGATTTCAGTCTGTCGTTCTCAGCAGATAACTAATCCCAGGCCACACCGCCACAAAGTTCAACGCACCCAGTGCTAGTACTATAGTGCAGCTAGCTAGCAAGCTATGTGTACTCTAAATAAAACTGTGCACTAACCATAGAAATTAAAGTAGGGGAGAATGACTACTGGAGGTCTGGACTGAAGCCATTGATTTGGCTAGGCCAGGGGTACCCAACCTTTTTTTGACCCATGATCTACTTTTCAAGTAGCCACCCTCCCGAGATCTACAAAACTTACACTGTCACACAGTTGCACATAGAAAAACTTTATTTTTTTAATTTTTTTCTGCACCCGTAGCGGTCGACTTGGGGTCTACCAGTAGACCACGATCGACTTGTTGGCACTCCTGGGCTACGCTGTACGGCAATAAATCAATGGTGAGTAATACAAATATCACGTTGATTTTGCCGGAGTAGATTAGCGAGGAAACACTGTTTTCAAGTTAGGAGTATAAAACAGGACACTGACGGCACCGTGACTTATCCCTGTTGTGGAAATTACTTCCAATCTTTCGAAAAAAATGGATAAATGACATATAACTTTGGCAGGGACACAACCCTGAACCATGGAAGTACTGCCTTGGACCGAAGAAGCATCTTACTCAGCCCACCCGAGACCAACCGTACATCGGTTTGGGGAAAGTCAAACCGACAAAGCTCTCAGACCAACCAGAAAAAAACCGGAGCAAGCTTTCATGGAACAAGTCATAGGGCCTTTAATTGATAAGAGCTTCTTCGTGGTACGCAAATTGAAAAAGTACAAAATAATGAAAATATACTCACCTATAGGCTAATCAGGCAGTGCTGTCGTCTCGAGCCACGATTTTAAAGGGGAAATGCAGTCACCCCAACTTGAAGTAGTGTAGTAGACTGTCCTGTTTCATGATTGGCTCTTGAGAGTCATGTGACAATATTTTTTCTCCTCAGATGTGAAATTTACTAGAAGTAACTGATTGGTTTACCTTGAATATGCAATATTAAAGTCCTAACATATTATGAAAGATACTTTGAAGAGAAATAAGAAGACAATTGTGAGATTTAGCTGTTGCTTCAAAATAAGTTTGGGGCGACTGCTCTTGCCCTTTAATTACGGACTCGGACTCGTGACTCGGACTCGGAAGGCAAGGACTCGGACTCGGATCTTCGGTACAGTCCAGACTCGTGACTCTGCTCTAAATTTAAAGGTCGGGCTCAAGACCGGCAGAATTTGGGAATCACTTTTATGCAATTAATCCGTCGTCACATAGCTTAACCTTGCCCTCTGCAGTTTCTATACAACACACGGTATTAAGCCGGTATAGGGTAGATGATACTATTATAAGTCCTACGATAAAAATGTACATGGGGGTCCTTATCCTTAATTATTCCCCCTGGTGGCCCACATGTTTAATCGGGAAGACCTCACGGGGAACAGCCAGACGTATCCTTGATTCTGGGCCGTGCCTCATTCGAAGTGGTTAGCGTTTCACCTGAATGTTTGGTGTCTAGGGGTCGTTCGAAGAGTCCTTCCTTCAGAGCAACACCGAATGGCCTAAAAAGGGAATAAACCTGGACATTTATCTATGCTATCTGTAAAAGACATTGAATGCGCACACAATTGATCATCACAAGTATAACGATCTGACCATTAGGCCCAATCCAGGCCCGCCCGGACAGATCTAGAGCGGGTAACAAATAAATGTCAGATTAAGTGGCGCACACCTTTTTGAAAAGTGTATGGCTGCAGGAGAAGGTGGTTTGGCGTGACTTTCAGTATCTGAGCGGAGCGTTACTATCTGTTGGCTCGTATTGCGTAACAAGAATATTTTTTGCCCAAAAAGCCTCATAGATTGCCGTGAGTGGCAAGTTACCAGACTGCAAAAGTTGTACCTCGATACCGTACGTAGTTTATTCTTGAATATCATTATTTAGAAATGCACAGTTCAAATGAGAAAAGGCAAATAAGAGGAAAGAAAATAATATTTGGCGTCATATGTTTCTATCAAATGGTATATGGTCTCTTAAGATTTCATACTAGGCCTAAGTTCATTTCAACTGGCCTGCAGGCTCCCCCTCACCACCACTGGGTGATTGCATATCATACTATATGGCCCGTCGATTTGACTGCAGACTGGGTGAGCATGTGAGTGGGGGTGGGGGCGGGCTATTGGATTATGGTACGGTTTGCACACAGGGATGTAGCAGAGGGATTAGTGATGGTATGTTGGGGCTGAAATTCAAGGTGGGTTTGAAGCCAGAGAATTCAAACTGTCGTAGTCCATACAGGTCAATCTATAGACTTTAATTAAACGCCAGATACCTCACGTCTAGCTCGTCCCCTTTTGCTTCCAAAACTGATGTGTTTGTCGGGTTGTCGGCAGAATTGTTTTGTTGGCAAATTTTTATACCAAATGCGCCCTCTTCAAAAGCGTTCGGTCATTCTAAAGCTCGCCGCACGCTAGTTTTCTTTTCGTAGGATGGCGATGGAAAAATCGGTTTTTCAAAATTTTTTAAATTTGTTTCAAAATCATGATTAGGGTTAGAATGAAGGTTAGGGTTACGTGATCAAAAGGATATTTGACCTGTTCTTTCATAATCCGGCGTCAGAATTACAAAATATTACTCGAAAAGCTGTTATTTTGGAATTAGGGGTGGGGCCAATTTCCAAGAAGCTGATTCGCATTGGCATGATTCTTCCATTTCCATCCTACGAAAAAAAAACTACCTCGCTGCACGCTACACGACTTTGCACACCGCAACTCAACTCGATCGTCGGGTCTCTAACAGTTGTGTAGTGTGCGTGGGTTTACGACTGCAACTGACAGTTTTAGGACCAGTTTTAAGTTGCGTTGCCTTCAGTCGGGAAGAACGAATATATGTTGGTTCTTCCCGATTGCAGACGACGAGACTTAAAACTGGTCTTAAAAGTGCCAGTTTCAGTCGTAAACTCACGCACACTACTAGGCGCGTAGCCAAGGGGGGAGAGGGGCGAAGGGGGCAGCCGCCCTCCCCCCTTAAGCATATTTTTGATATTTATTAATGTTTATTTTTACAATATTGCTAGTGTTTCCCCTATGCGGTAAATAGGCCTGGGAAGTGCCATTTCCAGCTATCTGGGAGGCATTTTGGGCCAAACTTTTCTGGCGCTTCGCGGTGACTCATGGTGGTGCGGAGCGCTGGGAGTCTGTCTATGGGTTTCGCCCCCCCCCCCCTTGACAAATTCCTGGCTACATCTCTGCAAACTACACGACTGTTGGAGACCCGACCATCATCGAGTTGAGTTGCGGTGTGCAAAGTCGTGTAGTGTGCGGCTAACTTTAGGAGCGCAAAGCGATTAGAGAAATGAGACACATTGTCGCTCTCACGCAAAGAGTACCAAAGGTACATCTACGGGTGCAGAGCCCTTTGGATCCGGAACATTTACAAACAGGTGTTGATACATTCCGATTCAAATTTAATGAATGGAGCAATAAACGCAAGAAAATTTTGACAGTCTGCAACATTTTTAATTGAAAATATTAAAAGATCGATCGTTTAAAAATGACAATAACCCTACCTCCAGTCACAGCTTTCCCGCCGACACCGATTTTCCCAACAGGACCTATTCTTCAATTTCTGCCTTTCCGCCAATACAAAGTAAGAAAGGAAACAAAAGCAGTACCATGTTCGGCATACATACAGTAACACCACATGACCAATAAAAGGAGGACAATCCGGGTCACTGTCATACAGACCCAGGGCCTATATCATAACACACAAGACCGGGATTTGGTGTGTGAAAAGTGGGGGGGGGGGCAAACCCGGTCGAAATACCAAACGGAGCCGAAGGCGCCGCGCGGAAGCGCGAAGCGATCCTCTGAGAGCGCCCCGCTGAAAATTCCAGTCTACGGGTAATTTGTGTGTCGGGTTTTGTTGGGTTTTAACTGCTTTTTAACTAGTTTTGACTGGTTTGTCAGGACCTGTTAAAATCCGACACCAAATACCTGTTTCTTGACTGGAATTTCCCCTGGTTTTAACTGGTTTTGTCTGCACTCTTAATGCAAAAGAGTGAAATTCACTCCAACAAAGACTGTAGTTTAGAACCACTCCTAGTAAGAGTGAATTTCACCCGGGGCAGAGTGAAAATTCACTCCAAATAGAGCGATACTTCACTCGCATGGAATGTAATATCGCTCTACTTGGAGTGAATTTTCACTCCAACCAGTGTGAAATTCACTCTTACAAGGAGTGGTCCCAAACTACAGTCTTTGTTTGAGTGAATTTCACTCTTTTGCATTTAGAGTGCGGTACCCAGGGGCGGACTGAGCAGTCGGGCAACCGGACACTGCCCGAGGGCCCACACAGATAGGGCCAACACTGTCATACAAATATTTACTCACCTTAAGCATCACACAGTGCACATGTGAACGTGAACGATCCTTTTCTAAGCTCAAAATTTTGAAGTCAAGACTTAGATCAGCACTAACACAAAACCCTTTGGAACCCCTGATGTTTATTGCAGTTGAAAAAGACATTGCTCGCAAACTAAAAACTGACAAAGATAACATCATAAACACGATTGCAAAGTCTTCTAGTGAGCTGAGTGCACTTCTCTTGATTAAGTATTCTTTACTACCTGTTTTATTCAAACCTTACAGACACTGATTTGTGAACGTTTGTCTGATAATTTCCAGAATATTTAATGCTATACAACTCATAAATTCACATGCAACTTTTGTTGTTTATAAATATAATAGAATAAGTGGTTAAATACTTGCTATTATTAAAAGTTCAAAAGTTGCTACTTGTTAGAGTCTTTAATGTATATAGATACTGTTAGTAACATGCATGTATAATAAATGTGTATTATGTTTTATTTAAATCATATTATAATAATTGTATTTAAACATATCATGATCTGTTTACTTTAATTAAACATAAGACTTTTTTGAAAAGTGAGCTTTGTTAATGTGAAGACTGGTATTGAGTTGGTAACCTATGTGGGATGGGTTGGGAAGGAGGAGGACCCCATACCCATTTCCCCGCGGGCCAAGTTCATTGTCAATCCGCCCCTGCTGGTACCTGTTAAAAGCCGACGCCAAATACCTGTTCTTGATTGGAATTTTCTTTGGGCGTGAGGTCCAGGGACCGGCACTCCGGTGTAAAAGGAAATGGTGTCTCTCCTGGAAAATGTGTCCCACCAGACACATTTTCCAAAAAAATATGTCCCGCCGGACAATATTTCTCAGGAAATAGTGTCCACCCGCCACAGGAAAATGTGTCCAGTGGACACAATTTTACGAGGAAATAATGTCTGCATATAAGCAACAGGAAAATCTGTCCTTCGAAACGCGGTTACGGAGGAAGTCGCCTTGAACATGTATAGCCCTGGGGAGTTGGGAAGCGACTTTCCAACATTTTGTTTTTTATTGCGGGAGACCGAAAGTGAACTTATGGGATGTCAAAGTGAACTGAGGGAGACCGTAAGTTAACTTTGACATAAGTGGACTCGGCGGAGTGTCACAAAAGA